>JAACNH010000903.1:0-58004 GCA_019447015.1 Hymenochirus boettgeri | reverse complement strand
TTGTATTATAAAGACATACGTCCATCTAGTCCAACCTTTATACCATACCCATAATGTCTGTATAACAGTTACATAGTAACATAGTATTGGAGGTGGATAAAGGACATCCGTCCATCGGAGGGCCAACCTATATACCCTCCGCATAATGTCTGTATAACAGTTACATAGTAACATAGTATTAGAGGTTGTCTATAAAGACATACGTCCATCTTCGTCCAACCTAATACCTACCCATCAAGGCTGTGTAACAGTTACATATTATCATAGTATGGAGGTTGTATAAAGGACATACGTCCATCTAGTCCAAACCGTTACACCCTACCCAAATGTATGTATAACAGGTACATAGTAACATAGTATGGGAGGTTGTAGAAAGACATACATCAATCTAGTCAAACCTTATACCCTACCCTAATGTCTGTATAGAAGTTACAATAGTAAATAGTATTGGAGGTGTATAAGACATACGTCCATCTAGTCCAATACTTTAACCCCACCCATAATGTCGTATACAGTTGACATTAGTAACATAGGATTGGAGGTGTAAAAAGACATACGTCCACTAGTTCCAACCTTTTTATACCCTACCCCTAATGTTGTATATTAGTTCTTAGTAAAACATAGTATTGGAGGTTGTATAAAAGACATCCACCATCTAGTCCAACCTTTATACCCTGCCCATATGTCTGTTTAACAGTCAGTTACATAAGTACAGAGTATTGGAGGGTTGATAAAGACATATCGCCATGCTGTCCAACTTTATACCCTACCCATAATGTCTGTTTCTACCAGTTACCATAGGTAACATAGGTATTGGAGGTTGTAATATAAAGAATACGTCCATCTAGTCCAACCTGTATACCTACCCAAGAATGTATGTAAACAGTTACATAGTAACAAGTATATGTAGGTTGTATAAAGACATACGTCCATCTAGTTCCAACCTATACCTTACCCATAATGTCTGTATAACGTTACATAGTTAAATCAGTATTGGAGGTTGTTAAGACATACGTCCAGTTAGTCCAACCTTTTATCCCTACCCATACTGTCTGATAACAGGTTAAGAGTACCGTAAACATCATATTGGAGGTTGTAGAAAGACATACGTCCATATAGTCCAACTTTAACTTACCCTAATGTCGTATAGCAGTTACATTAGTAAAATAGTATTGGAGTCTGTATAAGAACATACGTCCATCTAGTCCCAACCAATACCCTACCAATAATGTCGTATAACAGTAACATAGTAACATAGTATTTGGCGGTTTATAAGACATTACGTCCATCTAGTCCAAAATTAACCCTACCCATAATGTCTGTATAAAACAGTTACATAGTAAATAGTATTGGAGGTTGTAGGTTGCTTTAAAGACATACGTTCCATTCTAGTCCACACTTTATACCCTACCCATAATATTGGGGTCTGTAACAGTTACATTGTAACATTAGTATTGGGTTTTGTATAAAGACATACGTCCCTATAGTCCAACCTTTATGTACCCTACCATAAGGTCGGATAACGTTACCATAGTAAAACATAGGTTGGAGGTGTATAAAGATGTAGTCATCTAGTCCAACCTTTATACCATACCACTAATGTCTGTATACAGTGAATAGTAAACCTTAGTTATTGGAGGTTGTCTAAAGACAACGCCATCTAGTCAAACCATGAACCCTACCCATAATGTCGTAGAACAGTTACTAGTAAACATGTATTGAGGTTGTTATAAAAGACATACGTACAATCTAGTCCACCTTATTACCCTATCCATAAATGCGTAACAGTTACATTAGTAACATAGTATTGGAGGGGTATAATAGACATACATCAATCTAGTCCAACCTTTATACCCTACCCAGAAGTGTCTGTTAGAACATTAAATAGGAAAATACGTTATTGAGAGTTGTATAAAGAATACATCCATCAGTACCAACATTAATTTACCCTACCCCATAATGTCGTATAACGGTTACATAGTAACATAGTTATTGGAGGTGTATAAAGACATCCATACCTCTAGTCCAACCTTTATACCTACCCATAAGGTCGTAAAACAGTTACATATAGAACATCGTATGGAGGTTGTATAAAGACATCCATCCTCTATTAGTCAACCTTATTACCCTACTCATAATGTCGATAACGTTACATAGTAAACATAGTATTGGAGGTTGTATATAAAGCCTCCATCATTGTCCAACCTTGTCTACCCTACCCATAATGTCGGTTATAACAGTTACATAGTAACATAGTATTGGAGGTTGTGAAAGACATACGTCATCTAGTTCCAACCTTATACGCATACCCCTAGTGTCTGTATAACCGTTAAATAGTAAACATAGTATGGAGGTTGTATAAAGCCATACGTCCGTCTAGTCCATTTATACCCTACCCATAATGTCTGTATAACAATTACAATAGTACATTAGATTGGATGGTGTGTATAAAGACTAACGTCATCTAGTCCAACCTTTTACCCTACCCATAATGTCATGTTATACAGTACATAGTAACATAGTTGGAGGTGTGTAAAAGATCCAGTCCGCTCTGTCCAATCTTTATCCCCTACCCTATAATGTCTGTATAGCATTACAGTTAGACATAGTTATGTAGGTTGTATAAAGGACATACGTCATCAGTCCAACCTTTATACCTACCTATGTCTGTATCACAGTTACATAGTAACATAGTATTGGAGTTGTATATGACATACATCCATTAGTCCAAACCTTTATGAACCTACCCATAATGTCTGTATAACGTACATAGTAACATAGTATGGAGGTTGTATAAAGAATACGTCCATCTAGTCCACCATTATAACCCCTACCAAATGTCTGTATAACAGTTAATAGTAACATAGTATTGGAGGTGTTGTAAAAGAAAACATACATCAATCTAGTCCACTTCTTAACTCTACCCATATGCTGTTATAACAGTTAATAGAACATAGTATTGAGGTTGTTATAAAGACATACGTCCATAGTCTCAACTCTTAACCCTACCCAGTAATGGTGTATATCAGTTACATAGTAAACATAGTGTGGAGGTTGTATAATAGAGCAACCAATTACCGTCCATCTGTCCAACCTTTTACCCTACCCATAAGTGTTATAACAGTTGTTAAATAGTAACATAGTATTGGAGGTTGTATAAAGAACATACATCCATCTAGTCCAACCTTTATACCCTACCCAAATAATGTCTTGTAATAACAGTTAATAGTATAACATAGTATGGAGTTGAGTAAAGACCATATGCCATCTAGTCCAACCCTTTTACCCTACCCACAATGTCTGTATAACCGTTACATAAAAAACATAGTATGGGAGGTTGTCAAAAGACATGACGTTCCATCTAGTCCACCTTTATACCCTACCCATAAGTTGTTATAACAGTTATGGTTGTAACCTAGTATGGGGGTTGATAAAGATGCATGTATATTTAGTCTAACCTTATAACCTTACCTCATAATGGCTCGATAAACAGTTAATAGTAAACATTAGTATTGGAGGTTTGTATAAAACATACATCAAGTCTAGTCCAACCGTTAATAACTCGACCCATACTGTCTGTTATAACAGTTACATAAGTTAAACATAGTATTGGAGGTTGTATAAAGACATACGCCATCTAGTCCAACCTTTATACCACCCAAATGTATGTATATCAGGACATATGTAACATAGGTATTGGAGGTTGATAAAGACATATACGTCCATCTAGTTCACCTTTATACCCTACCCATAATGCTGTAAACAGTAAATAGTAACATAGTATTGGATGGGGTATTAAAGACATTAACATCCATCTAGTCACCTTATACCCCCCATAATGCTGATATAACCAGCATTACATAGTAAACATAGTATGGAGGGTTGTATAAAGACATACGTTAACTAGTCAACCTTTTATAACCCTACCCTATAATGTCTGTATACAGTTACAGTAGTAACTATAGTATGAGGTGTTAAAGACAATGTCCATCTAGTGCCAACACTTTATCCCTACCACAAGTCTGTCTTATAGTAAATAGTACCATAGTGATTGGAGGTGGGGTATAAAGACATGAATTCAATCTAGTCCAACCTTATACCCTAACCATAATGTGTATAACAGTACATAGTAAACATATATGGAGGGTTGATAAAAGACATATGTCCATCTAGTCAACCTTTATACCCTACCCGCAATGTCTGTGATATAACCGTTACATAATAACATTACGTATTGGAGGGTTGTATAAAGGACATAGTCCATCTAGTCCAACCTTTATACCCTACCCATCAGGCTTGTTATACAGTTACATAGAACATTGTATTGGGGGTTGTATAAAGATGTGATGTCTGATCTAGTTAACCTTTAACCCTACCCATAATGATGTCGGTCTAACAGTTACATAGGTAACATAGTATGTGAGGTTGTTATAAGACATATATCAATCTAGTCCAACCTTTATACCTACCCATAATGTCTGGTATTAAAGTTACTTAGTAAAACATAGTATTGGAGGGTGTATAAAGACATTACGTCCATCTAGTCCAACCTTTATACCCTACCCATAATGATCTGGATATCGGACATAGTAAACATGGGTATTGGAGGTTGTATAAAAGGACAATACGCCATCGGTCCAACCTTTATACCCTAACCATAAGTCTGTTATAACAGTATAAGAACAAGTATGGAGGTTGATATAAAGACATACATCCACTAGTCCAACCTTATACCTACCCATAATGTCTGATAAAACAGTTACATAGTAACAAGAATGGAGGTGTAGTAAGAAGACACAGCCATCTAGTCCATCCTTTTATACCCTACCATATAGTGTATAACAGTTACATAGTAACATTAGTATGGAGGTGTGGTAAAGATAGTCCATCTAGTCCAAACCTTAACCCACCATAATATCTGTTGATAACAGATAACATAGTAATAGTATTGGAGGTTGTATAAAGGACAGAGGTCCATCTAGTCCAACCTTTTACCCTACCAATATGTATCGCTATAACAGTTACATTATAACCTAGTATTGGAGGTGGTATACAGAGACATACGTCCATTCTAGTCCAACTTTGGATACTCCTACCCATAATTTCTGTATGAACAGTTACATAGTAACATAGTTTGGAGGTTGTATAAAGACATACGTCCATCAGTCCAAACCTGTTACCTACCCATAATGTGCTGATATAACAAGTTATGTAGTAAGTAACATAGTATTGGAGGTGGTATAAAAACAGGACATATCGTCCATCTAGTCCACCCTTTATACCCTATCCCATAGATGTCGTATTATAAAACAGTTATGTAGTAACATAGTATTGGAGGTGTATAAAGACATACGTCCATCTATCCAACCTTTTACCCTACCATAAACTCTGTATAACAGTTATGTAGAACATAGTATTGGAAGTTATATAAAGAATAGTTCATCTAGTCCAACCTTTATGACCCTAGACCCATAATGTCGTATAACAGTACTCCAATAACATAGTATTGGACGGTTGTATATAGACATACGTCTATCTAGGTCCAACCTTTATACCCTACCCATAATGTCGTTATAACAGAGTTACATACGTAACATAGTATTGGAGGTGTATAAGACATTACGTCCATTCTAGTCCAACCGTATTATACCCTACCCAGTAAGTTCTGTTTATAAAGTATGTAGACTAGAGTATTGGAAGTTATATAAGACTACGTCCATCAGTGCCACCCTTTATTCACCCTACCCATAATGTCTGTATAAAAGTTACATAGTAACATAGTATTGGAGGTTGTATATAGACCACATCCATCCTAGTCCAAACCTTTATACCCTACCATAATGTGCGTAATAAACAGTTAATGTAACATAGTATTGGAGGTTGGATAAAGGACATACGTCCATCTAGTCCAACATTAACCCTACCCCATAATGTTGTCATAACCAGTTACATAGTAAACATAGTATTGGAGGTGTATAAAGGACATGACATCCATCTAGTCAACATTTATACCCTACCCATTAAATTCGTATAACAGCTGATCATCGTCATTAGTATTGGAGGCTGTTATAAACGACAGACGCCCATCTAGGGCCAACCTTTTACCCCTACCCATAAGTCCTGCTTATAAACAGTACCTAGTAACATAGTATTGGAGGTTGTATAACAAACGTCCCATTACGTCAAACATTATACCTACCCTTACATAATGTCTGTACTGTATAACAGTTACATAGTAACATAGTATTGGGGGTTGTATAAAGATGTATGTCTATCTAGCATGTCCACATTTTACAGGGGAATACAAAGTAACTTTCCACATAACTAAACAAAAATAAAGGGACTGGGCCATTTTTTTGATTTGTCATGTGACGTGATTATTTGTCATGTGACGTGATTATTTGTCATGTGACGTGATTATTTGTCATGTGACGTGATTATTTGTCATGTGACTTTAATGATATTTTGTTGAGGATAATAGAAATGAAGAGAAGGAAGGAAATAAAAATGAAACAAGGAAACAAATGATCAAACATTATTGTATCTGCCAAGGTCATTGTGTCGTTTCTGCAATGTGAGGTTGTTACTACGGAGACTCCTCGAGTGCGAACCTTAAGATTGCATTTGTCCCTGACGTCCGTATGTGAGATAAAGGAGTTGGAAGTGATAATGGAGTCACAGGTCAGGAAATCAAAATAAATATCTATATGTCTACAATTCTATTACTGGTTCTGGCTGATCCTCTTCCCGTGTGTATTTTGTGGGGTTAAATAGCATAAAGGAATAAAAATAAAAATGTGTGGATTTAGTCACTTATCAGTTCGTATCTTACACATTCCCTATAAAATAAATGTTGAAAACCCTTACATTTGGTTTCCAGTGTTTTATTGTCTCCAGTCGTCATAAAAATGGTATAACACAGCATAAAGGTAATAAAATCCAGCCTGAGCCAAGCTCCTCGGGGGAGGAGCATCACACAGCCAGAAACAGTATAAGAATTGTAGACAAATGAACAGCGGAAACGGAGTTCATAGTGAACCCTAAACATCCCATAAGAACCATACCCATAGGCGCAGCGGATAAATATCTATATATCTAGGAACAAAAGAATCTCCCGCACTCCATCCAACGTTCTTCCACCGGGGTGCTACAGTAAGGGGGAATTTATATGCTGTAGAAAGGTTTATTCACAAAAAGAAGGTAGACCTTAAGCACCTATGCGTTTCAGCCCATCAGTTCTGGGCCGTCATCAGGTATATATAGATATATCAATAAATCTATATATCTACCCTGAAGATGTCTGAAACGCATAGGTGATTGGGACCTACTGATTTGAGTGCTCTGGTTTACCACTTTCACTATATATACATGTACATATATATATATATATATGTATATAATGTGTGTAATGGTAACCAAAAGGAATAGGAGCACTTCAGGGTCTCTTCAAACAGCGCAATATTTATTTGCACGTCTGTCGACGCGTTTCGGCCCGTCAAAGGCCGTTCGCAAGATAACAAGTGCAATGTGTTCACGTTTTTTTATAACTAACAAACAAACCCGTGCTCCTCCTACCAAACACTCCCCGCCCCCTCAGTCAGTGTTACGTAATTACTTGGGATAGGACCTCTGAATGGGTGTTGTTGTGACGTTTTCCGCGTCATCGCCCCTCCCTCTTTGCATCATCCGGATGGCACTTCTCCATATTTAGCGGATACATTGCGGCTGCCCGGGTGCTTTCACAGATATTCACAGCCCAGCTTGTTAAGCTGGTCTCTTGCCAAAAAATAAACATGTCTGCCTCAATTTGACGTAGCCAAAAAATAGCCATTCTAAGGGCACTACCAGACTTGATGATGGAACATTAATTGTTGAACAGCGAATTGAGGGGGCACAGCCATTTACAGGGTACATTGAAGTTGTGGGGAGTTTTCATTTCCCCGTGGTACCTCCTTCCCTCATATCAGACCCTCTAGTTGCTGATTAAATCTAAAGGTAAACATCTGCTCCTCCAAAGCAATTCTCCACCAAGAATCATGATATTTGAGTTCTCTTATAGACGGCCAAGTTTCCTATTGATGGCTTGGTCAGTTTCAATAGTCAGTAGGAAAATGGGTTTCTGTTTCCATAGGGTTGTTTTTAACAGCCGTGGGGACCCCCACCTTCTTTTTGCACGGTCGCCCGCTCATTCCTCTGAAGGAGGTGGCTTCCTTCTGGCGGATGTGGGTCTGCCAGGAGGGAGGGTCTCAAACCAGTTGGTATTCCGCCCCCCCCAAACAAGGATCGTATGGACTTGACACTCTGGCAAGTTTACTTGACAGGTGTTGGGTTTAATCTCAGCTGGGGACTTTTCTCGTGGAGATATGCGTTATTCTCCACAGGTGGGTTGGAATTACAACAAGTTTCAGGGTGTTTCTGGGGCCGGTTCAACTACCAAGCATCCCAAGCTTCCTCCATTCCTTCTCCCCGAAAAACTCTTTTTCAATTTTCGCTGCCAGGCGGCAGGCAGAGGTATAGGAATGCCATTTACCACCACAAGGTTGCGAAGATGCTGTTGGGACACTATTTAGCCAAAATGCCCCAGATTTAAACACAAAGCACATTTCCAGATTTCAAAAAACATACTCAAAATGCTAAAGGACCCACACTTCCAGCATGGCCTTGGCTGCTGGGTAGAAAACATGTATGAGATCTTACAAATAGGCAGAATGGGAATGTGCTGGGGTAAAACATTGGTATAACTGGAACTCATAGTATTCTCCAGCCCTTTTCCATCCCATATGCCATTGTGGTCAAGTTCTTATGACAGATCATGCTGGACAGTGCCGTATCTAACCAAGCCAGGTTTTCAGGTCAGAGGTTGGAATGATCTATCTTACGACCTTATTTTTTCAGGCCAATGCCCTAAATTTTTCCACAGTGCAGGAAGCCCATCAAAAACTCTTCCAGATAGGTCAAAACCACAATAAATTCCACAGGATTGGGACCAGAAATAAAGGCAAAGAGGTGCGCATTGAAACCAAGCCCAAAATAGTGATCTTAACATTGTCCCTCCCTGGCGCCAGGTAAATTTAGAAATTACAGTTACGTCTTTCACAGGGTCTATACCACAGATTTTTTGAATGGAGTACAGGGAATGAGGTCATCACTGCGCGCCATACACATGGAGAAAGAATGGTGCAGCCCCTCTGACCCACATCACTGAAACTGACCCCTTCTTGGTGGCATCGTGGGATTCACTCCTCAGCCTTTGGGAAATGGTGTGGAACAGTGTTGTTTTCATGGATATGTGGAAGCCTGAAGTCCGGGACCAGCACGGTAACCTACACCTCTCAGGATTGTCTCATGGTTGTACCTCTTTTCCTTGTGGTAGCAGGTAAGTGCCATCTCAGTATTTCTAGCACTGGGGCACCGCCAGGGGTATTCCATCAGCACTCGACTCCCACAATATACAAAACTTGGAGATTGTTGTTTCTTTGTTCCTTTTTATTTCCTGTCCTTTTGGTCATCAGACCCAGTTCGTCCATCCATTTAGAGAACACCAGATGCTTGTCCTTTATTGGGGAATCCGCATTACAATCTTCAGGTAGAGGCCTTGCTTCTCCCCTGCCAGGTTGTACCTCAGAGGACACAGAGGCTGGATCCCAAGGGTAAGTTTTCCCGCGACACCACTATACGCCATGCCAAACACTCTCTTCCATCGTTCTTTCTCTGCAAGGAAAACGGTCTTTACTGCGACGGCCCTTCATGCATTAGACCCGATTGCATCAAAACAGTTCCATGTCTTTCCATGTCTGGATTACACTTTATCTTTGTCTGCATGTGGAAGAAGGCCTTGGGTGCTGGATATTTCTTTACTTTCAGCTTGGAACGCAGACGGAAATTGCTTCTCTCACAACCATTTTACCTCTTAGTTCTTCCACCAAGGGCCTCTGCAAACCCCTGATCCCCAGTCGCAAGTTTTTTACTAGCACTGGGGATCGAGGTGGAAGGCCCAGGGCACTGGATCTCCACGGTGAGGCTTCAGGGCTCCCGGAGGCCATGCAGGCCCGAAAAAAACAGCTCTCACAGGGGGGAAAGGAAAAATCACCAGCAAACTCACACACTGGTCAGGAGCTCTGCAAGAATATACATCCTCTCACCATAATGATGTAACATAGTATTGGAGGTGTATAAAGACATACGTCATCTAGTCAAAACCTTTATACCCTACCCTAATGTCGTATTACAGTTACATAGTAACATAGATATTGGAGGTTGTATAAAGACATACATCCCTCTAGTCCAACCTTATAACCTACCCATAATGTCGTATAACAGTTACATAGTAAACATAGTATTGGAGGTTGTTATAAGACATACAGTCCAGATACGTCCAACCTTTATACCTACCCTCATGTCTGTAACATTCCATCGTTAACATGATGATAAGACACGTACATCTACAACTTATACGCATCGATTGTGATGACATTAAGTGAACATTACTGAGTTGTAAAGACAATACATCCATCTAAGTCCAACTTATAACCCTAGCCAAAATGTATAACAGTTCAGATAGGAACATAAATGGAGGTGTAACAAGACACAGCCCATCTAGTCCCATCCTTTATACCCTACCATAATGTCTGTATAAAAGTCTACAATTTAACATGTATGGAGTGTATAAAGAATACAGTCCATTAGTCCATACCTTATACCACCCTACCCATAATCGTATAACAGTTACATAGTAATAGTATTGGGGGGTTGTATAAGACTACAGTCCCATCTAGGCCACCTTTATCGACCCTACCCATATGTCTGCTATAACAGTTATCTAGTAACATATAATTGGAGGTTTATCAAGACTCACACGTCCATCTAGTCCACACTTTATACCCTATACCCATAATTCTTGTATAACAGTTACATAGATACAATAGTATGAGGTGTGTAATAAAGACATACAGTCATCTAGTCCAACCTTATACAACTCCTACCCATAATGTCTGTATAAACAGTAATAGTAGAACATAGTAATGGGGGTTGTATAAGACATACAGTCCATCTAGTCAACCTTTTACCTCCATAATTCTATTATAACAGTTACATGAACACATAGTATTGGAGGTTGTAGTTAAAGACATACGTCCAGTGTCAACCCTTTATAGCCCTACCCATATATTGTATAACAGTTAAATTAGTAACATAGTATGGAAGGCTTATATCAAGGACATACGGTCCATCTAGTCCAAACCTTTATACCTACCCATAATGGTCTGTATGCAAGTTACATAGTACACAAGTATTGGAGGTGTTATAAGACATAAGCGTCATCTAGTCCAAGCCTCTTATACCTACCCAAGGTGTCTTAACAGTTACAGTAGTAACCATAGTATTGGAGGTTTATAAAGACATACTCCAATCTATTCCACCTTATACCCTACCATAATGTCTGTATAACAGTTATTAGTAACCTACAGTATTGGAGGGTGTATAAAGACATACGTCCCTCTAGTCCAACCTTCTATAACTACCATAGTGTCTGTATAACAGTTACATAGGACATGTTTGTAGGGGTTTGTATATAGACATACATACTCCATGCTAGTGCCAAACTTATACCCTACCCATAATCGTCTGTATAACAGTTACATAGTAACATAGTATTGAGGCTTGTTGTATTATAAAGACATACGTCCATCTAGTCCAACCTTTATACCATACCCATAATGTCTGTATAACAGTTACATAGTAACATAGTATTGGAGGTGGATAAAGGACATCCGTCCATCGGAGGGCCAACCTATATACCCTCCGCATAATGTCTGTATAACAGTTACATAGTAACATAGTATTAGAGGTTGTCTATAAAGACATACGTCCATCTTCGTCCAACCTAATACCTACCCATCAAGGCTGTGTAACAGTTACATATTATCATAGTATGGAGGTTGTATAAAGGACATACGTCCATCTAGTCCAAACCGTTACACCCTACCCAAATGTATGTATAACAGGTACATAGTAACATAGTATGGGAGGTTGTAGAAAGACATACATCAATCTAGTCAAACCTTATACCCTACCCTAATGTCTGTATAGAAGTTACAATAGTAAATAGTATTGGAGGTGTATAAGACATACGTCCATCTAGTCCAATACTTTAACCCCACCCATAATGTCGTATACAGTTGACATTAGTAACATAGGATTGGAGGTGTAAAAAGACATACGTCCACTAGTTCCAACCTTTTTATACCCTACCCCTAATGTTGTATATTAGTTCTTAGTAAAACATAGTATTGGAGGTTGTATAAAAGACATCCACCATCTAGTCCAACCTTTATACCCTGCCCATATGTCTGTTTAACAGTCAGTTACATAAGTACAGAGTATTGGAGGGTTGATAAAGACATATCGCCATGCTGTCCAACTTTATACCCTACCCATAATGTCTGTTTCTACCAGTTACCATAGGTAACATAGGTATTGGAGGTTGTAATATAAAGAATACGTCCATCTAGTCCAACCTGTATACCTACCCAAGAATGTATGTAAACAGTTACATAGTAACAAGTATATGTAGGTTGTATAAAGACATACGTCCATCTAGTTCCAACCTATACCTTACCCATAATGTCTGTATAACGTTACATAGTTAAATCAGTATTGGAGGTTGTTAAGACATACGTCCAGTTAGTCCAACCTTTTATCCCTACCCATACTGTCTGATAACAGGTTAAGAGTACCGTAAACATCATATTGGAGGTTGTAGAAAGACATACGTCCATATAGTCCAACTTTAACTTACCCTAATGTCGTATAGCAGTTACATTAGTAAAATAGTATTGGAGTCTGTATAAGAACATACGTCCATCTAGTCCCAACCAATACCCTACCAATAATGTCGTATAACAGTAACATAGTAACATAGTATTTGGCGGTTTATAAGACATTACGTCCATCTAGTCCAAAATTAACCCTACCCATAATGTCTGTATAAAACAGTTACATAGTAAATAGTATTGGAGGTTGTAGGTTGCTTTAAAGACATACGTTCCATTCTAGTCCACACTTTATACCCTACCCATAATATTGGGGTCTGTAACAGTTACATTGTAACATTAGTATTGGGTTTTGTATAAAGACATACGTCCCTATAGTCCAACCTTTATGTACCCTACCATAAGGTCGGATAACGTTACCATAGTAAAACATAGGTTGGAGGTGTATAAAGATGTAGTCATCTAGTCCAACCTTTATACCATACCACTAATGTCTGTATACAGTGAATAGTAAACCTTAGTTATTGGAGGTTGTCTAAAGACAACGCCATCTAGTCAAACCATGAACCCTACCCATAATGTCGTAGAACAGTTACTAGTAAACATGTATTGAGGTTGTTATAAAAGACATACGTACAATCTAGTCCACCTTATTACCCTATCCATAAATGCGTAACAGTTACATTAGTAACATAGTATTGGAGGGGTATAATAGACATACATCAATCTAGTCCAACCTTTATACCCTACCCAGAAGTGTCTGTTAGAACATTAAATAGGAAAATACGTTATTGAGAGTTGTATAAAGAATACATCCATCAGTACCAACATTAATTTACCCTACCCCATAATGTCGTATAACGGTTACATAGTAACATAGTTATTGGAGGTGTATAAAGACATCCATACCTCTAGTCCAACCTTTATACCTACCCATAAGGTCGTAAAACAGTTACATATAGAACATCGTATGGAGGTTGTATAAAGACATCCATCCTCTATTAGTCAACCTTATTACCCTACTCATAATGTCGATAACGTTACATAGTAAAACATAGTATTGGAGGTGTATATAAAGCCTTCCATCATATAGTCCAACCTTTACTACCCTACCCATATGTCTGTTATAACAGTTACATAGTAACATAGTATTGGAGGTTGTAGAAAGACATAACGTCCATCTAGTTCCAACCTTTATACGCATACCCCTAATGTTGTATAACCGTTAAATAGTAAAACATAGTATTGGAGGTTGTATAAGACATACGCCGTCTAGTCCAATTTATACCCTACCCATAAGTCTGTAAACAATGTAAATAGAACTAGATGGATGGTTGTATAAAGACTAACGTCCTCTAGTCCAACCTTTTACCCTACCCATAATGTATGTTATACAGGTACATAGTAACATAGTATGGAGGTTGTATAAAGATCCGTCCGTCTAGTCCAATCTTTATCCCCTACCCTATAAGTCTGTATAGCATGTACATTAGACATAGTATTGTAGGTTGTATAAAGGACATTACGTCCATCAGTCCAACCTTTATACCTACCCTAATTGTGTATAACAGTTACATAGTAACATAGTATGGAGTTGTATATGACTACATCCATATAGTCCAACCTTTATGAACCTACCCATAATGTCTGTATAACGTCATCGTAACAATAGTATGGAGGTTGTTGTATAAAGACAGACGCCATCTAGTACCACCATTATACCCCTACCCATAAGTATGTATAACAGTTACATAGTAACATAGTATTGGAGGTGTTGTATAAAGGAAAAACATAATCAATCTAGTCCACCTTAGACTCTACCCATAATGTCTGTTATAACAGTTACATAGAACATAGTATTGGAGGTTGTTTATAAAGACATACGTCCATAGTCCAACCTTAGACCCTACCCATAAGGTCGTATATCAGTTACATAGTAAACAAGGCTGGAGGTTGTATAAGACACTTATCCGTCCATCTAGTCAACCTTTATACCCTACCCATAGTCGGTTATAACAGTTTGTTTAAATAGTACATAGTATTGGAGGTTGTATAAAGACATACACCATCTAGTCCAACCTTTATACCCTACCCATAATAATGTCTTGTATAACAGTTAAATATAACATAGTATGGAGTGGTTAAAGGCCATATGGCCATCTAGTCCAACCCTTTTACCCTACCCACAATGTCTGTATAACCGTTACATAAAAAACATAGTATTGGAGGTTGAAAAGACAGACGTTCCATCTAGTCCAACCTTTATACCCTACCCATCATGTTGTTATAACAGTTATATGTTAACTAGTATGGGGGTTGTATAAAGATGGCATGTCTATTTAGTCTAACCTTGATAACCATACCTCATAATGGTCTGATAAACAGTTAATTTAAGTAACATTAGTATTGGAGGTTTGTATAAAACATACATCAAGTCTAGTCCAACCGTTTAATAACTCGACCCATAAGTCTGTTTATAAACAGTTACATAGTTAAAATAGTATTGGAGGTTGTATAAAGACATACGCAATCTAGTCCAACCTTTATACCACCCAAATGTATGTATATCAGGACATAGTAACATAGATTGGAGGTGGTGTATAAAAGACATATACGTCCATCTAGTCAACTTTATTACCCTACCCATAATGCTGTAAACAGTTAAATAGTAACATAGTATGGAGGGTGTATAAAGACATAACACCATCTAGTCACCTTATACCCCCATAAGTCTGTATAACAGTTACATAGTAAACATAGAGTGGAGGTTGTATAAAACATACGTTCCATCTAGTCAACTTTTATAACCCTACCATAATGTCTGTATACAGTTACCTAGTAAGTAACTTATAGTATTGGAGGTTGTATAAAGACAAGGTCCATCTAGGCCAAAACTTTATACCCTACACAAGTCTGTCTGTTATAGTAAATAGTCCATAGTGATTGGAGGGGGTTGTCTAAAACGACATACATTCAATCTAGCCAACCTGTATACCCTAACCATAATGTGTATAACATACATAGTAAACATATAGTGGAGGGTTGATAAAAGACATATGTCCATCTAGTCAACCTTTATGACCCTACCCGACAATGTCTGTGAAAACCGTTACATAATAACATCGTATTGGAGGTTTGTATAAAAGGGTGGACATAGTCCATCTAGTCCAACCTTTATACCCTACCCATCAGGTCTTGTTATAACAGTTACATTAGTAACATGTATTGGGGGGGTTGTATAAAGATGTGATGTCGATTAGTTAACCTTTATACCCTACCTAATTAATGTCGTCTAACAAGTTACATAAGGAACATTAGTATTGTAGGTTGTTATAAAGACATAATCAATCTAGTCCAACCTTTATACCTACCCATAAGTCTGTGTATTAACAGTTACATAGTTAAAAACATTAGGTATTGGAGTGTATAAAGACATACGTTCAGCTAGTCCAACCTTTATACCCTACCCATAATGTCTGAATCAGTTACATAGTAACAGAGTATTGGAGGTTGTATAAAAGGACATATACGTCCATCGAGTCCAACCTTTATACCCGACCATAATGTCTGTTATAACAGTTAAGAAACAAGTATGGAGTTGTATAAAGACAGTACATCCACTAGTCCAACCTTTATACCATACCCATAATGTCTGATAAAACAGTTACATAGAAAGAGAATTGGGGTAGTAAGAAAGACACACGTCCATCTAGTCCATCCTTTTATACCCTACCCATAAGTGTATAACAGTACATAGTACATAGTATTGGGGTTGGTAAAGACATAGTCCATCAGTCCAAACCTTAACCCACCATATATCTGTATAACAGTTACATAGTAAAAGTATTGGAGGTTGTATAAAGACAGATGGTCCATCTAGTCCAACCTTTACCCACCCAGAATGTCTCGCTATAACCAAGTTACTTAGTTAACCTAGTATTGGAGGTGGTATAAAGACATACGTCCATTCTAGTCCAACTGGGATACCGCTACCCATAATTCTTGTAGAACAGTTACATAGTAACATAGTTTGGAAGGTTGTATAAAGACATACGGCCATCTAGTCCAACTTATACCCTACACCATAATGTCTGTATAACAGCTATGTAGTAGTAACATAGTATTGGAGGTGGTATAAAAAAAACAGGACATTTCGCCATCTAGTCCACCCTTTATACCCTATCCAGATGTCGTATTATAAAAAACAGTTATGTAGTAACATAGTATTGGAGGTTGTATAAAAGACATACGTCCATCTATCCAACCTTTTACCCTACCATAAATCTCTGTATAACGTTATGTAGAACATAGTATTGGAAGTTATATTAAAGAATAGTCCATCTAGTCCAACCTTTAGACCGACCCATAATGTCGTATAACAGTACTCATAACATAGTATTGGCGGTTGTATATAGGACAACGTCTATTGTCCAACCTTTATACCCGTACCATAAGTGTATAACAAGTTACATACGTAACATAGTATTGGAGGTTGTATAAAGACAACGTCCATTCTAGTCCAACCTATTTATACCCTACCTAATTCTGTATAAAAGTTATGTAGTAAAGAGTATTGGAAGTTATATAAGACTACGTCCATCTAGGCCAACCCTTTATACCCTACCCATAATGTCTGTATAAAGTTACATAGTAACATAGTATTGGAGGTTTGTATATGACCACATCCATCTAGTCCAAACCTTTATACCCTACCATAATGTGCGCTAATAAACAAGTTAATAGAACATAGTATTGGAGGTTGTAAAGGACATACGTCCATCTAGTCCAACATTATACCCTACCCCATAATGTTCGTATAAACAGTTACATAGTAACATAGTATTGGAGGTGTATAAAGGACATGACACCATCTAGTTCAAACATTTAACCATACCCATAATGTCGTATAACAGTTTACATAGTAATATGTATTGGAGGCTGTTATAAAGACATACGCCATCTAGGGCAACCTTTTACCCTACCCATAATGTCTGTTTATAAACAGTACATAGTAACAAGTATTGGAGGTTGTATAAAAATCGTCCCATTCGTCAACATTTATTTACCCTTACAGAATGTCTGTAAACAGTTACATAGTAAACATAGTATTGGAGGTGTCTATCTGCATGTCACATTTTACAGGGGAATTACAAACGTAACTTCCCACATATACTAAACAAAAAAATAAAGGGACTGGGCCATTTTTTTGTGATTTGTCAATGTGGACGGAGTATTTGTCATGTGACGTGGATTATTTGTCATGTGACTTTAATGATATTTTTGTTGAGGATATAGGAAATGAAGAGAAGGAAGGCAATAAAAATGAACAAGGGAAACAAATGATTCAAACATTATTGTACTGCCCTAAGGTCATTGTGTCGTTTTCTGCAATGTGAGGTTTTACTACGGAGACTCCTCGGAGTGCTTGAACCTTAAGATTGCATTTGTCCTCCTGACGTCCCGTATGTGGAGATAGGAGTGGAAGTGATAATGGAGTCACAGGTCAGGAAACAAAATAAATATCTATATGTCTACATTCTATAAGTGGTTCTGGATGATCCTCTTCCCGTGTGTATTTGTGGGTAAAATTAGGTGGCCAAACGCAACCCAGGAAGCACCCCCCATAAAAGAAATAAAATAAAATAGTGCGGGATTTTAGTCCACTTATCAGTCGTATTCTACAGCATTCCTATACTAAAATAACTGGTAAACAACCCTTACATCTTGGTTTCCAGGGTTATTGTGCTTCCAGTCGTCATAAAAATGGTTATATTTAAACACAGCATTAAGGTAATAAAATCAGCCGAGCAACTCCTCGGGGGAGGAAGCAAAATTTTTCCCACCAAAAACAGCCGAAAACATGAAAGGAGATTGTAGACAAATGGGAAAACAGCGGGAAACGGAGTCATAGTGAACCCTAAAAACATCACATAAGAAACCATACCCATAGGCAGCGGAAAATATCTATATATTCTGAAAATAAAGGAATCTTCTTGCACTCATCCAACGTTTCCTTCCACGGGGTGCTACAGGAAGGGGGAATTTATATGCGTTGTTAGAGAAAGGTTATTCACAAAAGGAGGTAGGACTTAAAGCCACATATGCGTTTCACAGCCCATCAGTTCTGGGCCGTCATCAGGTATAATAAGATATATCATAAATCTATATATCACCTGAAGAAGTGTCTGAAAGCATAGGGGATTGGGACCTCCACTGATTTGAGTGCTCTGTCTACCACTTTAACTATATATACATGTTACAATATATTAATATAATGTATATAATGGGTAATGGTACCCAAAAAGGAATAGGAGCACTCAGGGTCTCTTCAAAACAGGCAATATGTATTTGCAGTCTATGAGGTTCGGGCCCGTCAAGGCCGTCGCAGTAACAAGTGCAATGTGTTCACGCGTTTTTTAAACTAAACAAACAAACCCGTGCTCTCTCTACCAAAACTCCCCGCCCCCTCAGTCCAGTGTTACGTAATTCCGTGGGATAGGACCGCTGAATGGGTGTGTCGTGAAGTTTTCCGCGTCATCGCCCCTCACTATTGCAAATCCAGGATGGCCTTCTCCGTATTTAGCGGATACATGCGGCTGCCCGGGTGCTTTCACAGTATATTCTCGTAACTCCTGAAAGCTTTGGGGTTGGGGGGGGGGGTTGCGTTCTTACAATTAGGTGTATTAAAACGAGTACAATCCATAAAAAGTGCAGTATTCAATGTGGTAATAAATTAGCCATACCCGAGCTCTGTGAATTAAATATTTAAAAATCAATTAAATATTAAAAAGTGATATAAGAATACCAGGTTACTGTGTCTTAAATATGTTGAGTCACTTAAAAATTGAAATATCAAAAAAGTTATTAACGAGGTTATTAAAAAAATAAATCTAATGAGGATCTGAAACCATATATGACCATAAGGGGTTGAGGGGCGACCCTATAGATAAAACATGCCAGTGACGTGAAGTATCTCATTGAGGCCCTGGGGACCACGATCCAATTTGCGGATCCACCAGGTTCACTTTGTAATAGGGCCCGATCCCGGTCACGTCCCTCTGCTTTTGTGACCTGGTCTATGGCCATCCATTTAAAGTTGGCCATCCTTATAGTGTCGGGCAACTGATTGTTCGCCAAATTTGGCTGAAGGGTCTTCCCCTGCTGTGGTGTTCACGGGGGCGAGGGCCATTCTAATCGCCCTCCTATGATTGGCCATTCTTTCCCTTACTGTGGTGGTTGTTTTGCCTACATAGTATAGACCACAGGGACAGGTAATAATGTATACTATGTATTTGCTGAGACATGTCAATCTATGTTATTTAGCGGATACATTGCGGCTGCCCGGGTGCTTTCACAGATATTCTCGTAACTCCTGAAAGCTTGGGGTTTGGGGGTTCTTACAATTTAGGTGTATAAAACGAGTACAATCCATAAAGTGCCAGTATTCAATGTGGTAATAAATAGCCATACCAGTATCTCTGTGGAATAAATATTAAAAATCAATAAATATTAAAAAGTGATATAAGAATACCTATGTTACTGTGTCTTAAATAGTGTCACTAAAATTGAATAAAAAAGTTATTAAGAGGTTATTAAAAAATAAACATCTAATAGGATCTGAACCTATATATGACCATAAGGGGTGTAGGGGGACCCTACTAGATAAAACATGCCAGTGATAGTATCTCATTGAGGCCCCTAGGGGACACAGTATCCAATTTGCGGATCCACCAGGCTTCACTTTGTAATAGGGCCCGATCCCGGTTTGTATTATAAAGACATACGTCCATCTAGTCCAACCTTTATACCATACCCATAATGTCTGTATAACAGTTACATAGTAACATAGTATTGGAGGTGGATAAAGGACATCCGTCCATCGGAGGGCCAACCTATATACCCTCCGCATAATGTCTGTATAACAGTTACATAGTAACATAGTATTAGAGGTTGTCTATAAAGACATACGTCCATCTTCGTCCAACCTAATACCTACCCATCAAGGCTGTGTAACAGTTACATATTATCATAGTATGGAGGTTGTATAAAGGACATACGTCCATCTAGTCCAAACCGTTACACCCTACCCAAATGTATGTATAACAGGTACATAGTAACATAGTATGGGAGGTTGTAGAAAGACATACATCAATCTAGTCAAACCTTATACCCTACCCTAATGTCTGTATAGAAGTTACAATAGTAAATAGTATTGGAGGTGTATAAGACATACGTCCATCTAGTCCAATACTTTAACCCCACCCATAATGTCGTATACAGTTGACATTAGTAACATAGGATTGGAGGTGTAAAAAGACATACGTCCACTAGTTCCAACCTTTTTATACCCTACCCCTAATGTTGTATATTAGTTCTTAGTAAAACATAGTATTGGAGGTTGTATAAAAGACATCCACCATCTAGTCCAACCTTTATACCCTGCCCATATGTCTGTTTAACAGTCAGTTACATAAGTACAGAGTATTGGAGGGTTGATAAAGACATATCGCCATGCTGTCCAACTTTATACCCTACCCATAATGTCTGTTTCTACCAGTTACCATAGGTAACATAGGTATTGGAGGTTGTAATATAAAGAATACGTCCATCTAGTCCAACCTGTATACCTACCCAAGAATGTATGTAAACAGTTACATAGTAACAAGTATATGTAGGTTGTATAAAGACATACGTCCATCTAGTTCCAACCTATACCTTACCCATAATGTCTGTATAACGTTACATAGTTAAATCAGTATTGGAGGTTGTTAAGACATACGTCCAGTTAGTCCAACCTTTTATCCCTACCCATACTGTCTGATAACAGGTTAAGAGTACCGTAAACATCATATTGGAGGTTGTAGAAAGACATACGTCCATATAGTCCAACTTTAACTTACCCTAATGTCGTATAGCAGTTACATTAGTAAAATAGTATTGGAGTCTGTATAAGAACATACGTCCATCTAGTCCCAACCAATACCCTACCAATAATGTCGTATAACAGTAACATAGTAACATAGTATTTGGCGGTTTATAAGACATTACGTCCATCTAGTCCAAAATTAACCCTACCCATAATGTCTGTATAAAACAGTTACATAGTAAATAGTATTGGAGGTTGTAGGTTGCTTTAAAGACATACGTTCCATTCTAGTCCACACTTTATACCCTACCCATAATATTGGGGTCTGTAACAGTTACATTGTAACATTAGTATTGGGTTTTGTATAAAGACATACGTCCCTATAGTCCAACCTTTATGTACCCTACCATAAGGTCGGATAACGTTACCATAGTAAAACATAGGTTGGAGGTGTATAAAGATGTAGTCATCTAGTCCAACCTTTATACCATACCACTAATGTCTGTATACAGTGAATAGTAAACCTTAGTTATTGGAGGTTGTCTAAAGACAACGCCATCTAGTCAAACCATGAACCCTACCCATAATGTCGTAGAACAGTTACTAGTAAACATGTATTGAGGTTGTTATAAAAGACATACGTACAATCTAGTCCACCTTATTACCCTATCCATAAATGCGTAACAGTTACATTAGTAACATAGTATTGGAGGGGTATAATAGACATACATCAATCTAGTCCAACCTTTATACCCTACCCAGAAGTGTCTGTTAGAACATTAAATAGGAAAATACGTTATTGAGAGTTGTATAAAGAATACATCCATCAGTACCAACATTAATTTACCCTACCCCATAATGTCGTATAACGGTTACATAGTAACATAGTTATTGGAGGTGTATAAAGACATCCATACCTCTAGTCCAACCTTTATACCTACCCATAAGGTCGTAAAACAGTTACATATAGAACATCGTATGGAGGTTGTATAAAGACATCCATCCTCTATTAGTCAACCTTATTACCCTACTCATAATGTCGATAACGTTACATAGTAAAACATAGTATTGGAGGTGTATATAAAGCCTTCCATCATATAGTCCAACCTTTACTACCCTACCCATATGTCTGTTATAACAGTTACATAGTAACATAGTATTGGAGGTTGTAGAAAGACATAACGTCCATCTAGTTCCAACCTTTATACGCATACCCCTAATGTTGTATAACCGTTAAATAGTAAAACATAGTATTGGAGGTTGTATAAGACATACGCCGTCTAGTCCAATTTATACCCTACCCATAAGTCTGTAAACAATGTAAATAGAACTAGATGGATGGTTGTATAAAGACTAACGTCCTCTAGTCCAACCTTTTACCCTACCCATAATGTATGTTATACAGGTACATAGTAACATAGTATGGAGGTTGTATAAAGATCCGTCCGTCTAGTCCAATCTTTATCCCCTACCCTATAAGTCTGTATAGCATGTACATTAGACATAGTATTGTAGGTTGTATAAAGGACATTACGTCCATCAGTCCAACCTTTATACCTACCCTAATTGTGTATAACAGTTACATAGTAACATAGTATGGAGTTGTATATGACTACATCCATATAGTCCAACCTTTATGAACCTACCCATAATGTCTGTATAACGTCATCGTAACAATAGTATGGAGGTTGTTGTATAAAGACAGACGCCATCTAGTACCACCATTATACCCCTACCCATAAGTATGTATAACAGTTACATAGTAACATAGTATTGGAGGTGTTGTATAAAGGAAAAACATAATCAATCTAGTCCACCTTAGACTCTACCCATAATGTCTGTTATAACAGTTACATAGAACATAGTATTGGAGGTTGTTTATAAAGACATACGTCCATAGTCCAACCTTAGACCCTACCCATAAGGTCGTATATCAGTTACATAGTAAACAAGGCTGGAGGTTGTATAAGACACTTATCCGTCCATCTAGTCAACCTTTATACCCTACCCATAGTCGGTTATAACAGTTTGTTTAAATAGTACATAGTATTGGAGGTTGTATAAAGACATACACCATCTAGTCCAACCTTTATACCCTACCCATAATAATGTCTTGTATAACAGTTAAATATAACATAGTATGGAGTGGTTAAAGGCCATATGGCCATCTAGTCCAACCCTTTTACCCTACCCACAATGTCTGTATAACCGTTACATAAAAAACATAGTATTGGAGGTTGAAAAGACAGACGTTCCATCTAGTCCAACCTTTATACCCTACCCATCATGTTGTTATAACAGTTATATGTTAACTAGTATGGGGGTTGTATAAAGATGGCATGTCTATTTAGTCTAACCTTGATAACCATACCTCATAATGGTCTGATAAACAGTTAATTTAAGTAACATTAGTATTGGAGGTTTGTATAAAACATACATCAAGTCTAGTCCAACCGTTTAATAACTCGACCCATAAGTCTGTTTATAAACAGTTACATAGTTAAAATAGTATTGGAGGTTGTATAAAGACATACGCAATCTAGTCCAACCTTTATACCACCCAAATGTATGTATATCAGGACATAGTAACATAGATTGGAGGTGGTGTATAAAAGACATATACGTCCATCTAGTCAACTTTATTACCCTACCCATAATGCTGTAAACAGTTAAATAGTAACATAGTATGGAGGGTGTATAAAGACATAACACCATCTAGTCACCTTATACCCCCATAAGTCTGTATAACAGTTACATAGTAAACATAGAGTGGAGGTTGTATAAAACATACGTTCCATCTAGTCAACTTTTATAACCCTACCATAATGTCTGTATACAGTTACCTAGTAAGTAACTTATAGTATTGGAGGTTGTATAAAGACAAGGTCCATCTAGGCCAAAACTTTATACCCTACACAAGTCTGTCTGTTATAGTAAATAGTCCATAGTGATTGGAGGGGGTTGTCTAAAACGACATACATTCAATCTAGCCAACCTGTATACCCTAACCATAATGTGTATAACATACATAGTAAACATATAGTGGAGGGTTGATAAAAGACATATGTCCATCTAGTCAACCTTTATGACCCTACCCGACAATGTCTGTGAAAACCGTTACATAATAACATCGTATTGGAGGTTTGTATAAAAGGGTGGACATAGTCCATCTAGTCCAACCTTTATACCCTACCCATCAGGTCTTGTTATAACAGTTACATTAGTAACATGTATTGGGGGGGTTGTATAAAGATGTGATGTCGATTAGTTAACCTTTATACCCTACCTAATTAATGTCGTCTAACAAGTTACATAAGGAACATTAGTATTGTAGGTTGTTATAAAGACATAATCAATCTAGTCCAACCTTTATACCTACCCATAAGTCTGTGTATTAACAGTTACATAGTTAAAAACATTAGGTATTGGAGTGTATAAAGACATACGTTCAGCTAGTCCAACCTTTATACCCTACCCATAATGTCTGAATCAGTTACATAGTAACAGAGTATTGGAGGTTGTATAAAAGGACATATACGTCCATCGAGTCCAACCTTTATACCCGACCATAATGTCTGTTATAACAGTTAAGAAACAAGTATGGAGTTGTATAAAGACAGTACATCCACTAGTCCAACCTTTATACCATACCCATAATGTCTGATAAAACAGTTACATAGAAAGAGAATTGGGGTAGTAAGAAAGACACACGTCCATCTAGTCCATCCTTTTATACCCTACCCATAAGTGTATAACAGTACATAGTACATAGTATTGGGGTTGGTAAAGACATAGTCCATCAGTCCAAACCTTAACCCACCATATATCTGTATAACAGTTACATAGTAAAAGTATTGGAGGTTGTATAAAGACAGATGGTCCATCTAGTCCAACCTTTACCCACCCAGAATGTCTCGCTATAACCAAGTTACTTAGTTAACCTAGTATTGGAGGTGGTATAAAGACATACGTCCATTCTAGTCCAACTGGGATACCGCTACCCATAATTCTTGTAGAACAGTTACATAGTAACATAGTTTGGAAGGTTGTATAAAGACATACGGCCATCTAGTCCAACTTATACCCTACACCATAATGTCTGTATAACAGCTATGTAGTAGTAACATAGTATTGGAGGTGGTATAAAAAAAACAGGACATTTCGCCATCTAGTCCACCCTTTATACCCTATCCAGATGTCGTATTATAAAAAACAGTTATGTAGTAACATAGTATTGGAGGTTGTATAAAAGACATACGTCCATCTATCCAACCTTTTACCCTACCATAAATCTCTGTATAACGTTATGTAGAACATAGTATTGGAAGTTATATTAAAGAATAGTCCATCTAGTCCAACCTTTAGACCGACCCATAATGTCGTATAACAGTACTCATAACATAGTATTGGCGGTTGTATATAGGACAACGTCTATTGTCCAACCTTTATACCCGTACCATAAGTGTATAACAAGTTACATACGTAACATAGTATTGGAGGTTGTATAAAGACAACGTCCATTCTAGTCCAACCTATTTATACCCTACCTAATTCTGTATAAAAGTTATGTAGTAAAGAGTATTGGAAGTTATATAAGACTACGTCCATCTAGGCCAACCCTTTATACCCTACCCATAATGTCTGTATAAAGTTACATAGTAACATAGTATTGGAGGTTTGTATATGACCACATCCATCTAGTCCAAACCTTTATACCCTACCATAATGTGCGCTAATAAACAAGTTAATAGAACATAGTATTGGAGGTTGTAAAGGACATACGTCCATCTAGTCCAACATTATACCCTACCCCATAATGTTCGTATAAACAGTTACATAGTAACATAGTATTGGAGGTGTATAAAGGACATGACACCATCTAGTTCAAACATTTAACCATACCCATAATGTCGTATAACAGTTTACATAGTAATATGTATTGGAGGCTGTTATAAAGACATACGCCATCTAGGGCAACCTTTTACCCTACCCATAATGTCTGTTTATAAACAGTACATAGTAACAAGTATTGGAGGTTGTATAAAAATCGTCCCATTCGTCAACATTTATTTACCCTTACAGAATGTCTGTAAACAGTTACATAGTAAACATAGTATTGGAGGTGTCTATCTGCATGTCACATTTTACAGGGGAATTACAAACGTAACTTCCCACATATACTAAACAAAAAAATAAAGGGACTGGGCCATTTTTTTGTGATTTGTCAATGTGGACGGAGTATTTGTCATGTGACGTGGATTATTTGTCATGTGACTTTAATGATATTTTTGTTGAGGATATAGGAAATGAAGAGAAGGAAGGCAATAAAAATGAACAAGGGAAACAAATGATTCAAACATTATTGTACTGCCCTAAGGTCATTGTGTCGTTTTCTGCAATGTGAGGTTTTACTACGGAGACTCCTCGGAGTGCTTGAACCTTAAGATTGCATTTGTCCTCCTGACGTCCCGTATGTGGAGATAGGAGTGGAAGTGATAATGGAGTCACAGGTCAGGAAACAAAATAAATATCTATATGTCTACATTCTATAAGTGGTTCTGGATGATCCTCTTCCCGTGTGTATTTGTGGGTAAAATTAGGTGGCCAAACGCAACCCAGGAAGCACCCCCCATAAAAGAAATAAAATAAAATAGTGCGGGATTTTAGTCCACTTATCAGTCGTATTCTACAGCATTCCTATACTAAAATAACTGGTAAACAACCCTTACATCTTGGTTTCCAGGGTTATTGTGCTTCCAGTCGTCATAAAAATGGTTATATTTAAACACAGCATTAAGGTAATAAAATCAGCCGAGCAACTCCTCGGGGGAGGAAGCAAAATTTTTCCCACCAAAAACAGCCGAAAACATGAAAGGAGATTGTAGACAAATGGGAAAACAGCGGGAAACGGAGTCATAGTGAACCCTAAAAACATCACATAAGAAACCATACCCATAGGCAGCGGAAAATATCTATATATTCTGAAAATAAAGGAATCTTCTTGCACTCATCCAACGTTTCCTTCCACGGGGTGCTACAGGAAGGGGGAATTTATATGCGTTGTTAGAGAAAGGTTATTCACAAAAGGAGGTAGGACTTAAAGCCACATATGCGTTTCACAGCCCATCAGTTCTGGGCCGTCATCAGGTATAATAAGATATATCATAAATCTATATATCACCTGAAGAAGTGTCTGAAAGCATAGGGGATTGGGACCTCCACTGATTTGAGTGCTCTGTCTACCACTTTAACTATATATACATGTTACAATATATTAATATAATGTATATAATGGGTAATGGTACCCAAAAAGGAATAGGAGCACTCAGGGTCTCTTCAAAACAGGCAATATGTATTTGCAGTCTATGAGGTTCGGGCCCGTCAAGGCCGTCGCAGTAACAAGTGCAATGTGTTCACGCGTTTTTTAAACTAAACAAACAAACCCGTGCTCTCTCTACCAAAACTCCCCGCCCCCTCAGTCCAGTGTTACGTAATTCCGTGGGATAGGACCGCTGAATGGGTGTGTCGTGAAGTTTTCCGCGTCATCGCCCCTCACTATTGCAAATCCAGGATGGCCTTCTCCGTATTTAGCGGATACATGCGGCTGCCCGGGTGCTTTCACAGTATATTCTCGTAACTCCTGAAAGCTTTGGGGTTGGGGGGGGGGGTTGCGTTCTTACAATTAGGTGTATTAAAACGAGTACAATCCATAAAAAGTGCAGTATTCAATGTGGTAATAAATTAGCCATACCCGAGCTCTGTGAATTAAATATTTAAAAATCAATTAAATATTAAAAAGTGATATAAGAATACCAGGTTACTGTGTCTTAAATATGTTGAGTCACTTAAAAATTGAAATATCAAAAAAGTTATTAACGAGGTTATTAAAAAAATAAATCTAATGAGGATCTGAAACCATATATGACCATAAGGGGTTGAGGGGCGACCCTATAGATAAAACATGCCAGTGACGTGAAGTATCTCATTGAGGCCCTGGGGACCACGATCCAATTTGCGGATCCACCAGGTTCACTTTGTAATAGGGCCCGATCGGTCACGTACCCTGCTTTTGTGACCCTGGTCTATGGACCACCATTTAAAGTTGGCCCTTGTAGTTGAGCCTCCTTTATCGTGCGGGCCAACCTGATTGTTCGCCATATTGGCTGTAAGGGTCTTCACCGTTGGTGTGTTACCGGGGGCGAGGCCATTCTAAGCGCCCTCTTATGGAGTGGCCATTCTTTCCCTTACTGTGGTGGTTGTTTTGCCTACATAGTATAGACCACAGGGATAGGTAATAATGTATACTATGTATTTGCTGAGACATGTCAATCTATGTCTAATTTTTAGACATCTGCCACTATGTGGGTGGGGGAAGTCTTGGCCCTTCATAATATACCGGCATGTTTGACAACCTGTACAACTGTAGCAGCCCTTTTTGACCGTGTTGAGCCAATTATCCTGGATCTTATTTGGGCCTACGCTAATGTCTGTCTTAACTAGTAGGTTCCTAAGGTTTTTGCCTCTGCGATAGGCCAATAATGGTTGAGTGTTTTTAAAGGGTAAAGAGTCATCACTCTGTAGTATGTTCCAATTACGTTCCACAATGGTTTGAAAGGTGTGTAATCCAGACTGTAGGTGATTGTCTGGGTATTTTTTGGGGGTTTCTCTTGGTATGGAGAATTATTGTGGTACAATCTCGCTTTATTGAGTTCTTGGGTGATTATATCTTCATTTTATCCCCGTTGTCTGAATTTGTTACTCATGTTTAACACCTGTTCCTCAGCTAGAATGCAATCTGTGTTATTTCTGTATACACGAAGGTATTGGGAAAACAGGATTCCTCTTTTTTGTGGTGCAGGGTGATGGCTCTTAGCATGTAGTATCGTGTTCCGGTCAGTGGGCTTAGAATATAGGGTGGTCTGGAAGCCCTGAGGAGTGGTCGTTATTCTGAGATCAAGGAAGTCTATAGAGTGTGTGTCACAACTCATAGTAAGCTTGATAGGTGTGTCAAGTTGATTTAAATAAGCTTGATAGGTGTGTCAAGTTGATTTAAATATTCAACAAAACTCTTACATTGCTCAATGGGCCCTGCCCATATGATGAACATGTATAAAAAGAGTACAATCCCTAAAGTGCCAGTATTCAATGTGGTAATTAATACAGACCAGTATCTCTGTGGAATAAATATTAAAAATCAATATATTAAAATGATATACAATACCTATGTTACTGTGGTCTTAATAGTGTCACGAAAATTGACTAAAAAAGTTTATTAGAGGTTTAAAAAATAAACATCTAATAGGATCTGAACCTATATGACATACGGGGTGTAGGCGGGACCCTATACTAGATAAAACATGCCATGATAGTATCTCATTGAGGGCCCCTAGGGTACACAGTCAATTTGCGGATCCACCATGCCTTTCACTTTGTAAAGGGCCTCGATCCCGGTCACGTACCCTGCTTTTGTGACCCTGGTCTATGGACCACCATTTAAAGTTGGCCCTTGTAGTTGAGCCTCCTTTATCGTGCGGGCCAACCTGATTGTTCGCCATATTGGCTGTAAGGGTCTTCACCGTTGGTGTGTTACCGGGGGCGAGGCCATTCTAAGCGCCCTCTTATGGAGTGGCCATTCTTTCCCTTCTGTGGGGTGGGTTTGCCTAACATAGTATAGACCACAGGGATAGGTAATAATGTATACTATGTATTGCGGAGACATGTCAATTCTATGTCTGAATGTTAGACATATGCCACTATGGGGTGGGGGAAGTCTTGGCCCTTCATAAGTTATACGGCATGTTTGACAAAACCTTGTACAAACGTAGCAGCCCTTTTTGACCTTGTTGAGCCACTATCCTTGGATATTCTTGGGCATACGCGCTAATTGTCTGTCTTAATAGTAGGTCTTAGGGTTGGCCTCTGCATTAGGCAATAATGGTGAGTGTTTTTAAAGGGTAAAGAGTCATCACTCGTGTAGTATGTTCCAATTACGTTCCACAATGGATGGAAAGGTGTGTAATCCAGACCGTAGGTGAGGTTGGGTATTTTTTGGGGTTTCTATTGGTATGGAGCATTATGTGGTACAATCTCGCTTTGATTGAGTTCGGGTGATTAATCTTCATTTTAATCCCCGTTGTTTGAATTTGTTACTCGAGGTTAACACCTGTTCTAAGTAGAGAAGCTAATCTGTGTAGTTTGTTATACACGAAGGATTGGAAACGGATTCCTTTTTTTGTGGTGCAGGGTGATGGATCTTAGCATGTAGTCTCGTGTGCGTCAGTGGGCTTAGGAATATAGGGTGGTCTGGAAGCCCGAGGAGTGGGTCGTTTATTCTTGAGAGCAAGGAAAAAAGTCTATGAGTGTGTAGTCACAACTCATAGTTAAGCTGATAGGGGTGTCAAGTTGATTTAAAGATTAAACAAACTCTACATGCTCAATGGGGCACTTTGGCCCATATGATGAACGTTATAGTGATGAAGGCTCCTCAATGGGACCCTTCAGCCAAATTTGGCGAAACAATCAGTTGCCCGCACTATAATGGAGGCTCAACATACAATGCGCCAAACTTAATGGATGCCATAAGGACAGGTCCCAACGCAGAGGGACGTTACAGGAGCGGGCCCTATGAGCAAGAGTGTTTAGAGTTTCGGTGATCGCAATGGAGATGTGTCCCCTAGGGGCCTCAATGAGATACTTCACGGATGTTTTATCTTAGTAGGGTCCACTACACCCCTTTGGTCATATATAGGTCAGATCCTACTAGATGTGTATTTTTTACAACCGGCTTAATAACTTTTTTATTCAATGTAGTGACACTAGGTAAGACAAGTATAAGAGGTATCTAATCAATTGTTAATATTTATGTGATTTTTAATGATGTATTCCACAGAGATACGGGTTGGTATTTATTACCAATTGAACTACTGCACCCGGAAGAAAACGCGGAGTGCAAGTGCCACAGAACTCACAGAGTGCACAGAAACTCACGGCATTACGTTGAGGCATCTCAAGCAGGAGAGTGCATGGAATCGCAGGCATTATGTTTGAGGCTCAAGCAGGAGAGGTGCACGGAACCACAGGAATTATGTATTGGGGCTCAAGCAGGGCAGTGCACGGAAACGTACAGGCATTACTGTTCGAGGCTCAAAGCGGTAATAAATAGCCATACCAGTATCTCTGTGGAATAAATATTAAAAATCAATAAATATTAAAAAGTGATATAAGAATACCTATGTTACTGTGTCTTAAATAGTGTCACTAAAATTGAATAAAAAAGTTATTAAGAGGTTATTAAAAAATAAACATCTAATAGGATCTGAACCTATATATGACCATAAGGGGTGTAGGGGGACCCTACTAGATAAAACATGCCAGTGATAGTATCTCATTGAGGCCCCTAGGGGACACAGTATCCAATTTGCGGATCCACCAGGCTTCACTTTGTAATAGGGCCCGATCCTGGTAACGTCCCTCTGCTTTTGTGACCTGGTCTATGGCCATCCATTTAAAGTTGGCCATAACAAAACTCTTACATTGCTCAATGGGCCCTGCCCATATGATGAACACGTTATATTGATGACGTGTTCATCATATGGAGACCCTTCAGCCAAATTTGGCGAACAATCAGTTGCCCGACACTATAAGGAGGCTCAACATACAATGGCCAACTTTAAATGGATGGCCATAGACCAGGTCACAAAAGCAGAGAATATCTGTGAAAGCACCCGGGCAGCCGCAATGTATCCGCTAAATACGGAGAAGTGCCATCCGGATGATGCAAAGAGGGAGGGGCGATGACGCGGAAAACGTCACGACAACACCCATTCAGCGGTCCTATCCCAAGGAATTACGTAACACTGACTGAGGGGGCGGGGAGTGTTTGGTAGGAGGAGCACGGGTTTGTTAGTTATAAAAAACCGTGAACACATTGCACTTGTTATCTTGCGAACGGCCTTTGACGGGCCGAAATGCGTCGATAGACGTGCAAATAAATATTGCGCTGTTTGAAGAGACCCTGGAGTGCTCCTATTCCTTTTGGTTACCATTGTACTTATAACTTATCATGGAAGCACCCGGGCAGTTGGATTAAGTGGACTAGGAGTGCCGATCCAACTTGGTTATTCTCTATACTGTGTGTGTATATATATATATATACAGCGCCTCACCTTGTTTATCCGCAATAATTTCTGATCCTAGGGGTTGAACCCTAGGGGGAATACAGTTACATTTTTTGACTTTTCGAATATTCCACTGTAATAAGGAGGAGTGATTGCCAAAATGGCAGAACAAAAAGCACATACAGCACACGTTTCAGCATATATTCAGGCCAGCACCTGTGTGGTTACAATAAAACATCCATTAAGGTCTGAATTACGGTTCAATACCGTAGAAGTCCTACTGATTTGGTCAAAAAAGCCAAACATTTTTTTTTAAATATTTCTCAAATGTTTATAGTAAGTTAGTGGGTGGAGCCTACCCGTGCCCCACCCCTGGGCAACCCAGTTTTATTTATGGCCCAGCCATGTATTCAATATGCCCATATTGTCTAACTGAAACTATAAAACAATTGAGGAGTAGACTATTTATACATAGGGCCTAGATAAGTCTAGCTAGTAGAGACAATAAGGTAGGGGACAATAAAACGGTGACATCTGTGGCTGGCCATTTTTAGGAGCATCATGGGGGACTGATTCATGGCATAAGGTGCTTTGGGGTAGACACTCTACAGAGGCATATCAGAAGGGGTGATGTGGAAAGCAAATTGCTGCAGAAAGAAACAGAATGGGTTTATAGACTTAAAGGATAAGTGCACTGTAAAATCAAGTTATGTTCATTTGGAAGATGCAGCTTTAAAAAGACTGTTGCCATATTTTTTTTTAACCCCCAGAGCCTAGCTTTGTGCCTTGGAAGTTGCTGACATCTTGTTACTGGTTTGCTGAATGTTAAGCTCCACCCCTCTGAGATTTCCTCTGCTTTCTCCTGGTTGAGCCTCAAACGATAATGCCTGTGAGTTCCGTGCACACGTACATGCATGGAACTCACAGGCATTACTGTTTGAGGCTCAAGTAGGAGAGTGCACGGAACTCACAGGCATTACTGTTTGAGGCTCAAGCAGGAGAGTGCACGGAACTCACAGGCATTACTGTTTGAGGCTCAAGCAGGAGAGTGCACGGAACTCACAGGCATTACTGTTTGAGGCTCAAGCAGGAGAGTGCACGGAACTCACAGGCATTACTGTTTGAGGCTCAAGCAGGAGAGTGCACGGAACTCACAGGCCCTATGGCCCTATGTGTATAACAGTACATAGTAACATAGTATTGGAGGTTTTATAAAGACTAACGTCCATCTAGTCCACCTTTATACCCTACCCATAATGTCTGTATACACGTTACCTGTAAGAGTAATTGGAGGCTTGTATCAAGACATCGATCCAGCTTAGTCCCAACCTTTGTTATACCCTACCCATAATGTCTTATTAAAATTTCTAGTAACATAGTATTGGGGTTGATATACAATACATTCCATCTAGTCCACCTTATAACCCTCCCATAATTTCTGTATAACATTACATTGTACACATAGTATTGGCAGGTTGTTATAAAGACATCCATCCATCTAGTCCACCTTATACAACCTACAACCCCCATAATGTCTGTATACCGTTTACATGTAACTAAGTATTGAGGTTTGTATAAGACTACATCCATCTAGTCCAACCTTTATAACCCTAGACCATAATGTCTGGTATACAGTTTACTGATACAAGTATTGGGAGTTGTATAAACAGACAACTATTCATCTCCCTATACCTAGTCCTAATTCTTATACAGTTCTAAACCAGTATGAGTTAACACATGCACACCAAACTTTAAACTCAGTCTGTATAACATTACATAGTAACATAGATTTAGGAGGCTGTAATAAGACATACCCCATCTAGTCCAACCTTTATAACCTACCCAATGTCCTTTACACGATTACATAGTAACATTTATTGGAATCTGTAATAAATGACATACATCCATCTAGTCCAACCTTTATACCCACCCATAATGTCTGTCATAAATGGCAGTTAATATATACATAGTATTGGAGTTTAGATACAGCCTACATACCATCTAGTCCAACCCTTATATACCCTCCCCAATGTCTGTTAAACAGTTTTATATAGGAACATAGTATTGGATTGTTGTATAAAGACATCCAATCCTCTAGTCCACCCTTTATACCCTCCCTAATGTCTGTAAACGTGTACTAGTAACATAGTTTGGAGGCTTGGTAAAAAGCATACGTCCATCTAGTCCAAGCCTTATCCATACTCTATGACCCTATGTCTGTATACAGTTACATAGTAACATAGATTGGGGTTGATAAAGACATACATCCATATTTCCAACCTTTATACCCTAGCCATAAGGTCTGTATAACAGTTTAACATATGGAACAATGTATTGGGGGTTGTATAAAACATACAGGTCCATCTAGTCCCAACCTTTATAATAACCCTACCCATAATTCCTGTATCAAACAGTTACATAGTACCTAAGTCTTGGAGGTCTGTATAAGACATACCATCCATCTAGTCCAACCTTTATACACTTTATACCCTACGCCATACTGTCCTGTACATAACAGTTTACCATAGTAACATAAGTAATTGATGTTGTATAAGACATACGATCCATCTCAGTCCAACCTTACCTTAACCCTACCCATATTCTGTAACGTTCTCTAGTACATAGTATGGAGTTTATAAGCATACCATCCATCTAGTCCAACCTTTATACCCGACACCCATATTCTGTATAACAGTTACTATTACCAAGTATCTGGAGGTTGTAGTAAACGACATACGTCAATTAGTCCAACCTTTATACTACCACTCAAATGTCTGTATAGACAGTTACACTAATAACTAGATTGGAGGTTTGTATAACGATCCATCCATCTAGTCACTTCTTACCATGTCTGTACATTTACAACAACTTATTAGTTTAACCCCTTACGGTCCAACTTAATACATATCCTGTATAACATTTACATAGTAACATAAGTATTGGAGGTTGTACTAAGACATACAAGTCCATCTGTCCCAACCTTTATACCTGCCCTAATGTCTGTAGAGCAGTTACATAGTAACATAGTATTATGGGTTGTATAAAGACCATACCATCCATCTAGTCCAGTCAAACCTTTATAACCCATCCCATAGTCTGTATAAACAGTTTACATAGTACAGTAGTAATTGGAGGCTTGTATAAGACTACGTCCATCTAGTTCCCAACCTTTATAACCCTACGCCATAATGTTGTAATCACAGTTACATAGTAACATGTATTGGGGGTTTGTTAAATACTACATCCATCTATCCAAACCTTATATCCCTACCCATATGTCTGTTACCACAGTTACAATAGTACAGAGTATATTGGATGGCTGTATAAGACATACGTCCTCTAGTCGCACCTTTATACACCTACCCATACTGTCTGTAACAGTTTTAATATACTAGTATTGGGAGGTTGTATAAAACATCGTCCATCTAGTGCCAACCTATATCACCCTACCCATAGGTCCTGTATACTTTACAGTAGTAACACTATGTACTTGGAGGTTGATAGCAAAGACATACATCCATCTAGTCCAACCTTATAACCCCTACCTATGTCTGTAATAACAGTACATATACCATAGTTATTGGAGTGTGTAGTAAAGACATACGTCCTCTAGTCCACCTTATACCAATACCCCTACATAATGTCTGGTATAACAGTTTACATAGTAACATAGTTGGAGGTGGGGATAAGAACATACATCCCATCTAGTCCAACTTTAACCCACCCTACCCCCTATTTTGCTGTTAAAAAGTTAACATAGTAACATATATTGGAGTTGTATAAAGACATCGTCCCATCTTAGTTCCCAACCTTTATACCCTACCCATAATGTCCTGTAGAACAGTTATCATAGTAAGAGTTTGAGGTTTTATAAAGACATCTCCTCAGGCCAACTTCAGCCCTACCTACATTCTTATGCAGTTACATACGTACATAGTATTGGAGTTTTGTTAAGAGATACTCCATCCTATTCCAACCTTTATTAACCCTCCCCTAATGTCTGTAATAGCAGTTTACATTATACATGTATTTGGAGGTTGTAATAACGACATACGCCATCTAGTCCACACCTTATTACCCTACCCATAATGTCTGTGTATAACAGTTACATGTAACATAGTATTGGAGGTTTGTATAAAGACATACGTCCTCTAAGTCCACCTTTATACCTAACCAATATGTCTTTATACCAGTAACATATCACATAGAATTGGAGTTGTTAAAGCATCGTCCATCTAGTCCACCTTTTAGACCGCTACCATAATGGTCTGTATACATGCTTACATATTACCATGAGTATTGGAGGTGTAGTAAAGACATCACGCCATCTAGTCCAACCTATATTACCCTACCCCATAAATGTCTGTAAAACGTTACATATAACATAGTATTGGACGGTTGTATAAAGACATACGTCCATCTATTGCCAACCTATATACCATCCCCTATGTGCTGTGATACCGTTACATAGTACACAGTATTGGAGTTGTGTATAAAGAATACGTCCATCTAGTCGCAACCATTATACAACCCTAGCACCATAATGCTGTATAAAACAGTTACATTAGTACACATAGTATTGGAGGTTGCAAAATTAATAGACATACGTCCATCTATTCCACCTTTTACACCTACCCCTCATAGGTCTGTATAGCATCACATAGTAACATAGTATTGAGGTTGTATAGACATACGCCATCATTGTCCAACCTTATACCCTTACCCAAATGTCGTTAATACAGTTACATAGTAACAAAGTATGTTGGAGGTTTGTATAAAGACATACTCCATCTAGATCCAACTTTTTACTACCCTACCCTAATGTCTGTATAACATTACATAGTAACATAGTATTGAGGTTGTATAAGCATCGTATCCTATCTATCCTAATCCCACTTTATACCCTACCCATTAATGTCCTGTATAACCAGTTCATAGTAACAAGTATGGAGGTTGAATAAAGCATACGTCTCATCCTAAGTCCAAACCATTATCCCTACCCATAAGTCTGTATAACATTTACCTAAGTAACATCGTATTGGAGGTTGTATAACGACCAAACGTCCTCTAGTCCCAAACCTTTTATACCCACCCTATTTCTGTATAACAGTTACATGTAACATAGTATTGTGAGGTTTATAAAGACATACGTCCCAATACTATCCCAACTTTTATCCCTCCCATATGTCTGTATAACAGTTACTAGTAACAAGTATTGGAGTTGCTATAAAGCACATACGTCATCCTAGTCCAACATTATATCCCTACCCATATTGTTCTGTGGATAACGGTTACCATAGGTAACATAGTATTGGGGTTTGTATAAGACCATCCATCTAGTCCCCTTTAATACCTTACCCCATGCAGGTATAAGCAGGTACATAGTAACATAGGTATATTGAGGTTTAAAAGACATAACTCCATCGTATCCCAACCTTTAACCCTACCCTATTGTCTGTATAACCGTTCCTATATAACATAGTATTGGAGGTTGTATCAAGACTACGTCCTCTAGTCCACATCTTTATACCCTACCCATAATGGCTGTATACAGTACATAGTACCAGTATGGAGTTTTGTATAAAGACATACTTCCAATCTAGTCCAACCTTTATACCCTACCCATTAATGTCCTGTATAACAGTTACTAGTAACATAGTATTGGGAGGTTGTTATAAGACATCGTCACGTCTAAGTTCCCAACCTTTATCCCTACCCATAATGTCTGTATAAGCGTTACATAGAACAGAGTTTATTGAGGTTGTATAAAGAACATCGTCCATCTATGTCCAACCTTTTATACCCCTAACCCATAATGGTCTGTATAACAGTTACATTAGTAACATAGTTTGGAGGTTGTATATGACATAACGATCCATCTAGTTCCAACCTTATACGCCTACCCATAATGTCTGTATAAACAGTTACATAGTAACATAGTTTGGAGGTTGTATAAAGACTACGTCCTCTAGTCCACCTTATACCCTACCCATAAGTCTTCTAACATTTCAATAGTAACATAGTATTGGAGGTTGTATAAGACATCACATCAATCTAGTCCAACCTTTTATAACCTCTAACCCATAATGTCCTGTATACATTACATAGTAACCATGGTATTGAGTTGTATAAAGACATATACGTCCATTAGTCCCAACCTTGAATACCCTACCATAATGTCCTTATAATCAGTGACATGTAACATGTATTGGAGGTGGTATAAAGACATCAGTCGTCATCTATCCAACCTGTTATAACCCTACCCATAATGTCGTGATAACAGTTTAATATTAACAACATAGTATTGGAGGTTGTAAAAGACATCCATCCATCTAGTCCCAACCTTTATACCCACCCATCATGGTCTGTTATAACAGTTATCATAGTACATAGTATTGGAGGTTGTATAAGACAGGGGGAAATCATGTCCCATCTAGTCTCAACCTTATACCCTACCCATCAATGTCTGATAAGTTACATCTCAACATATATTGGAGGTTGTAATAAGACTACGTCCCTCTAGTCCACCTTTATACCCTACCCCAACTGTCTGTATAAACGTTATAATATGTACATAGTATTGGAGGGTTGTATAAAGATGTCCAGTATCTAGTCAATACTTTATACCGACTAACCATAATGTTCTGTATACCCATTACATAGTAACATAGTATTGGAGGTTGTATAAGACTACTCATCTAGTCCAACCTTTATAACTCTACCATAATGTGCTGTATAACCGTTACATAGTAACTAGTATTGGAGGTTGTCATCAAGACATACTTCCGAATCTAGGCCCACCTTTATACCCTACCCCATAATGTCTGTATATCAGTTACATAATAACATAGTTTGTAAGGTTGTATAAATACAATACGTCAATCTGTCAAACCTTTATACCACCCTAACAATATTCTGTATAACATTCATAGTACATAAATTTGGAGGTTGTAATAGCAAATACATACCGCTCTCAATCTCCCACTTTATAACACCTAACCCATAATGTCTGTAATAACACGTTACATAAGTTAAACATAGTATTGGAGTTGTAACAAGACATACGTCCCCTCTAGTCCCAACCTTTTAATACCCTAACCCCTATGTTCTGTATAACAATTACATAGTACACTAGTATTGGAGGTTGTATAAAGACAACTCAAGTCATCTAGGCCAACCTTATACTAACCTAGCCCATAGTCTGTATACTCAGTTACATAGTAACATGAGTATGGAGGTTTGTATACAGACATCACGTCCTCATAGTCCAACCTTTATACCCGTACCCAAATGTCTGTATATCGTTACATTAGTAACATAGTATTGGGGTTTAGTAAAGACATAGACTCCATCTAGTCCAACTTTATACCCTACACATAATGCTCTGTATCATTACTAAAAACAATAACATAGTATGGAGGTTGTTAAGAACAATACTCCATCTATTCCAACCTTTATACCCTAACCCATAATGTCGTATAAAGTTACATAGTAACTAGTATGGGGGTTGATAAAGCGTGTCCAATACTTAGTCCAACTTTATAACCCCTACCCATATGTCTGTATAACGTACCTTAAAGAACATGTATTGGAGTTTTGTAAAGACCTACTCCACTATCCAACCTTTATACCCCTACCCCCATATGTCCCTGTACTAACAGTTACATATGTAACATAGTACTTGGGGTTGTATAAGAGACATACGTCTCTCGAGTCTAACCTTTATTACCCTACCCATATGTTCTGTATAAAGTTACATTAGTAAACAGTAGTATTGGGGTTGATTAAAGACATACATCACATCTAGTCCAACTTTATACTCCTACCATAATGTCTGTTAACAGTTTACATAGTAAACTAGTATTGGGTAGGGTTGTATAAATACATACCCATCCTATTCCAACCTTTATACCCTCCCATAATGTCTGTCTATACATTACATAGTAACATAGTATCGTAGAGGTTGTATAAAGTACCATACATCCATCTAGTCCCAACGCTTTATGACCCTAGCCATAATGTCTGTTACACGTTAATAGTACATATTATCGGGTTTTTGTATAAGCAATCATCCACTCTAGTCCACCTTTCAACCTACCCATAATGTCGTGTATAGACCGTTACATAGTAACATATATTTGGAGGTCTGTATAAAGACACGTCCATCTAGTCCAACCCTTTATACCCACGCCATAATGTCTGTATAACCGATTAGCATATCACATAGTATTGGACGGTTTATAAGACATACGCCATCTAGTCGCACTTTATACCCTAACCCACAAGTTCTGTTAACAGTTTAATAGTACATGTTTGGAGGTGTATAAAGACATACCCATCCAGTCTATCCAACCTTATATACCTAATTTGTTCATTTTACTGTAATGTAATTGATTTAAACAGAATCATCCATTATAAGCCTTCCCTACCCATAATTCTGTATAACAAGTTACATAAGTAACATAGTAATTGCTAGTTGTATGAAAGACATATATCCATCTAGTCAACCTTTATACCACCATAATGTCTGATTAAACATTACATAATAACTATATATTGGAGGTTGTATAAGAGCCAACAACCCCATCTAGTCCAACCTTTATAAACCCAACCCTATAATGTCTGTATAAACCAGTTTTTTTTTTTTTTACATTAGTACTAGTATTGGTGGTTGTTATAAGATGTAGCTATCTCGTCTCAACCTTGTATACCCTACCCATATTTCTGTCTAACAGTTACGAGTACATAGTATTGGAGGTTGTATATAAGACATAACTAAATCTAAGTCCAACCTTTAGAACCTACCCTAAGTCTGTATAACAGTTCTAGTAACATAGTATGGAGGTTGTATAAAGACAACTCATCTGTCCACCTTATATAACCCTACCCATAATGTCTGTAATATCAGTTTACATAGGTAACCAGTAGGTTGGAGTTGTGATAAAGAAATACGTCCACTATTCCAACCTTTATAACCCTCCCCATAATGTCCCGTATAACGTTAAATAGTACATAGTATTGGAGTTTATAAGACATACATCCATTCTATGTCCAACCTTTACTTACCCTACCCCCTAATGTCTGTATAGCAGTTTTACATAGGTAAAACATAGTATGGAGTGTGTATAAAGAACATCGCTCCACTCTAATCCATTCCTTATAACCCTACCCATATGTCTGTATAACATTTACATAGTAACAATCAGTATTGGATTGTTGTATAAAGACATACATCATCTAGTGCCAGCCCTTTATACCCTAGCCATAAATTCTGTATAACATGTTACATAGTAATCATAGATTGGGGGTTGTATAGAAGAAGCATACACATCAGTCCAAACCTTTATACCCTACTACCCATATGATTCTGTATAACGTTTCATATAAGACATAGTAATTGGAGTGTATAAAGACATACGTCCATCTAGTCCAATCCTTTATACCCTAACCCATACCCCTATGTCGTATAACAGTTTACATAAACCAGTATTGGAGGTTGTATAAAGACATACGTCCATCTAGTCCACTTTATTACCTACCCTAAATGTTCCTGTATCACAGTTCCATGATAACAGTCATTGGAGTTTATAAGACATACATCCCTTCTAGTATCCAACCTTTATAACCCTACCCATATGTCTGTATAACAGGTACATAGAACATAGTTATTGGAGGTGTGTATAAAGACATACGTCCTCTGTCCAACCTTATTACACCCTACCCATATCTCTGTAATAACAGTTACATGTAACATAGTATTGGAGTTATAGAATACATACGTCCCATCTAGTCCAAACTTTATACCCTACCCTAATGTCTGTATAAGCAATTACATAGTGAAACATAAGTTTGGAGTTGTATGACTCACGTCCATCTAGTCCACACTTTATTTACCCACCATAATGTCTGTATACATTACTAGTAACATAGTATTAGGAGGTTGTTATAAAGCACACTCCATTATTCCCACTTTATACCCTACCCATAATGTCGTATACCCAGTTATAGTCATAGTATTCGGAGTTGGTTAACAGACATAACGTCCATCTATCCAACCTTTATACCCTACCCTAATGTCCGTAAACAGTTACATGTGAACATAGTATTGGAGGTTGTATAAGACAACATCCCTAATCCAACCTTTACCCTACCCAGAATTCTGATAACAGTTACTAGTAACAGATAGTATTGGAGTTTGTATAAAGAACAACGTCATCCTAGTCCAACACTTATACCCTCCCATAATTCTGTATAGCAGTTCTAGTAACTACGTATTGGAGTTGTTAAAAGACTATACATCTCAATAGTCCACTTGATACCCTACCCATAAATGTCCTGTATAACAGGTACTATTAATAGTCTGGATTATAGAATTGACATACCCAGCTACGTCCACTTAGCCAACCTTTATATACCTACCCATAATGTCCTGTATCAAACAGTTACCTAGTAAACATAGTAATTGGCGGGTGTCTAACAACATACGTCCATCTGCATCCCAACCTTTATAAATCCCTACCCGATAATGTCTGTATAAGCTTCACATAGGAACTAGATTTGAGGTTGTCTCTCAGCAGTGTCCACATTTACAGGGGAATCAAGTAACTTCCCATAACTAAAACAAAATAAAGGGACTGTTCCATATTTTTTTGATTTGTCATGTGACGTGATTATTTGTCATGTGACGTTATATTTTCATGTGACTTTATGAATATTTTGTTGAGGATAATAGAATGTAGAGAAGGAAGGAATACAATGAAACGGAACAACTGATCAAACATTATTTATCTGCCAATGTCTGGTGTCGTTTCTTCTTCTGCATGTGAGGTTGTTACTCGACTACTATGATACTCCCTCGATTTCGAACCTTAGATTTCATTGTCCCCTGACTTCCGTAATGTGAGGATAAAGGAGTTGGAATTGATAATGTAGTCAACATGTCCTGAAAATCAAAATAAATATCATATGTCTACATTCTATTAAACTGGTTCTTGCTGATCCTCTTCCGTTGTATTTTTGTGGGGTTTTAAATAGCATAAAGGAATAAGGTGTAAAAATTGTTTGGATTTAGTCACTATCAGGTTCGTATCTACCATTCCCTATAAAAAATGTTAAAAACCCTTCATTTGGTTTCCAGGTTTTATTGTCTCTCCAGTTGTCATAAAAATGGTAAACACGCACTAAAGGTAATAAATCCAGCCCTGAGCAAAGCCTCCTCGGGGGAGTGACATCAACAGCAGCCAGAACATAAATGAATTGTAAGACAAATGAACAGCGGAAACGAGTTCATAGTGAACCCCTAACATCCCATAAGAACCATACCCAGAGGCCGCAGCGGATCAATATCTTATTGCTAAGAACAAAAGAATCTCCTGCCTCTCCATCCAACGTTCTTTACCACCGGGTGCTATACAGTAAGAGGGGATTTATATCTGTCAGAAAGGTTTTATTCACAACAAGAAGCGTAGGACCTTAAGTCACCTATGCGTTTCAACCCCATCATGTTCTGGGCCGTCCTCAAGGTAATATATGATATATATAAAATCTATATAGCTACCCTGAGAATGGTCTGAAACGCATAGGTGATTGGACCTACTGATTGATGCTCTGGTTTACCACTTCTTCACTTATACATGTTACATATCTAATATATAGATATATGTATATCAATGTGGTGGTAAATGGTAAACCCAAAGGAATAGGAGACACTTCAGGGTCTCTTCAAACAGGCAATATTTATATTTGCCGTCTATCGACGCGTTCGCCCTCAAAGGCCGTTCGCCAGATAACAAGTGGCATGTGTTCACGGTTTTTTTATAACTAACAACAAACCGTGCTCCTCCTACCAAACACTCCCCGCCCCTCAGTCAGTGTTACGTAATCCTTGGGATGACGCTGAATGGGTGTTGTCGTGACGTTTTCCGCGTCATCGCACCCTCCCTCTTTGCTATCATCCGGATGGCACTTCTCGTATTTAGCGGATCCATTGCGGCTGCCCGGGTGCTTTCACAATCAGTATTCTCGTAACTCTGAAGCTTGGGTTGGGGGTTCTTACAATTTAGGTGTATAACGATACCAGTACAACCATAAAGTGCCATATCAATGTGGTAATTAATAGCCATACCATATCCTGTGGAATAAATATAAAAATCATAAATATTAAAAAAGTGATATAAGAATACCTATGTTACTGTGTGTCTTAATAATGTGTCACTAAAATTGAATAAAAGTTATTAAGAGGTTATTAAAAAATAAACATCTAATAGGATCTGAACCTATATATGACCATAAGGGTGTAGGGGGACCCACTAGATAAACATGCCAGTGATGTATCTCATTGAGGCCCCCTAGGGACACAGTCTCCATATTTGCGGATCCACCAGGCTTCACTTTGTAATAGGGCCCGATCCCGGTCACGTCCCTCTGCTTTTGTGACCTGGTCTATTGCCATCCATTTAAAGTTGGCCATTGTACCTCCTATAGTGTCGGCAACTGATTGTTCGCCAAATTGGCTGAAGGGTCTCCCCTGCTGTGGTGTTCACGGGGGCGAGGGCCATTCTAATCGCCCTCCTATGATTGGTCCATTCTTTTCCTTACTTTGGTTGTTGTTTTGCCTACATAGTAATAGACCACAGGGACAGGTAATAATGTATACTATGTATTTGCTGAGACATGTCAATCTATGTCTAATTTTTGACATCTGCCCTATGTGGGTGGGGGAAGTCTTGCCCTTCAATAATATACGGCGTTTTGACAACCTGTACAACTGTAGCAGCCCTTTTTGATGACCGTGTTTGAGCCATTATCCGGATCTTATTTGGGCCTACGCTACTGTCTGTCTTAACTAGTAGGTTCCTAAGGTTTTTTGCCTCTGCGATAGGCCAATAATGGTTTGAGTGTTTTTAAAGTGGTACAAGAGTCATCACTCTGTAGTATGTTTCCAATTACGTTTCCCACAATGGTTTTAATCTGTCCTTGAAAGGTGTGTAATCCCGACTGTAGTGATTGTCCTGGGTATTTTTGGGGGTTTCTCTTGGTATGGAGAATTATTGTGTACAATCTCGCTTTATGATTTCTTGGGGTGATTATATCTTTCATTTATATCCTCGTTGTCTGAATTGTTACTCATGTTTAACACCTGTTCTCAGCTAGAATGCAATCTTGTTTTTCTGTATACCACGAAGGTATTGGAAAACAGGATTCCTCTTTTTTGTGGTGCAGGGTGATGGCTCTTAGCATGTAGTATCGGTTCTTCCGGTCAGTGGGCTTAGAATATAGGGTGGTCTGGAACCCTGAGGAGTGGTCGTTATTCTGAGATCAAGGGAAGTCTATAGATGTGGTCACAACTCATAGTAAGCTTGATAGGTGTGTCAAGTTGATTAAATATTCACAAAACTCTTACATTGCTCAATGGGCCCTGCCCATTGATGAACGATTATAATGATGACGTGTTCATCATATGGAGACCCACTTCAGCCAATTTTGGCGAACAATCAGTTGCCCGACACTATAAGGAGGCTCAACACAACAATGGCCAACTTTAAATGATGGCCATAGACCAGGTCACAAAGCAGAGGACGTTACCTGATCGGGCCCTATTACAAAGTGACGCCTGGTGGATCCGCAAATTGGATACTGTGTCCCCAGGGGCCTCAATGAGATACTATCACTGGCATGTTTTATCTAGTAGGGGCTCCCCCTAACACCCCTTATGGTCATATCATAGGTTCAATCCTATTGATGTTTATTTTTTATAACCTCTTAATAACTTTTTTTTCAATTTTGTGACACTATTTAGACCAGTAACATAGGTATCTTATATCACTTTTTAATATTTATTGATTTTTAATATTTATTCCACAGAGATACTGGTATGGCTATTTATTACCACATTGAATACTGGCACGCGGAAAACGCGGAAAGTGCACAGAACTCACAGAAGTGCACAGAACTTCACCAGCATACCTGTTAGGCTCATCATGGAGAGTGCATGCAACTCGCAGGCATTACGGTGTTTGGAGGCTCAAACAGGAGAGTGCATCGGAACTCTCACAGCAATGGCCAAATGATACGTGACTTTGAGCTCAAGCAGGAGAGGTGCACGGAACTCACAGGCATTACTGTTTGAAGCCAAGCAGGGTAGTGCACGGGAAACTCACAGGCATTACGTTTTGGGCTCAAGCAGGAGAGTGCCCGAACCACAGGCATTACGGTTTGAGGCTCAAGCAGGGCAGTGACAGAACTCACAGGCATTACGTTGAGCTGTTAGGAACATACTCATTCGTGAGCTCAGCAGGAGAGTGCACGGAAGCTTCACAAGGCATTACTGTATATTGCGGATGAGGCTCAAGCAGAATAGATGCAGCGGAACTCACCGGCATTACTGTTTTCGGGCTAAGGAACAAAAGGTCAAAGGTAGAGTGCACTGAACTCAACAGCATTACTAGTATTTGCGGTTTGCAGCAGGGGGGTGTCACGTATAAAGACATAACACACGGACGGGGGAACATTACTCGTGTGTGAGGCTCACGCATGGAGAGTGTCACGGAACTACATCAAAGGCATTAACTTTTTTGGGCTACAAGACAGGAAGCAGTAGTCGAACGGAAACGGCCGACGAGCATGTCCTGTTTGGAGTCTCAGCTGGAGAGTGGACAGAACTCACATCTTAACTGTTTGAGGCTCAAGCAGGAAGTGCAACGGAAACTCCAGTCGCAATTACTGTTTTAGGCTAACCTAGGAAGTGTAACAGAACCAGCTCACAGGCCATTTCGTGTTTGAGGCTCCAGCATAGGAGAGGGCCACGGACCCATCCTACAGGCCTTACTGTTTGAGTGCTCAGCTGGAGCAGTGGACAGAAGGCTCACAGCATTTCTGTTGAGGTAGGGAGAGGGCCATGCTAAGCGATTGGATGAGTGTTCTTCGATCATGGAACTCACAACATTACTTTTGGAGGCTTCAACAGAGAAGTTTCACGGCACTCACAGGCAATTATTTTTTGAGGCTCAAGCTGGAGAGTGACGAACTCACAGGCATTTCTGTTTGAGGCTCAGCAGGAGAGTGGGAACGGAACTCACCAGGCATTACTTTTGAGGCTCAAGCATGGGAGGGCACGGAACTCACAGCTTACTGTTTTGAGGCTCAAGCTGGAGAGTGGACAGACTCACAGGCCATTTCGTTTGAGGCTCAAGCAGGAGAGTGGACGGAACTCACACACAGCTTACTGTTTGAACGGCTCAACAGGAGAGGGCAAACACTGACTCACATGCGACTGTTTGAGGCTCAACTGGAGAGTGCATGGGAACTCACAGGCATGTACTGTTTGAAAGGCTCAAGCCGAGAGTGCATGGAACTCACAGTCATTACTGTTTTGAAGGCCTCAAGCAGGAGAAGTGTCACGAGGAACTCAAGGCATTACTGTTTGAGTGCTCAAGCGGAGAGTGCATGAACTCACCGGCAGTACTGTTTGAGTCTCACGCGAGAGTGCTGGACCTCACGGCATTACTGTTTGAGCTCAGCAGGAGAGTGCACCGTAACTCACAGCATTACTGTTTGAGGCTCAAGCAGAGAGTGCATGAACTCACAGGCATTATCTGTTTAGGCTCAAGCAGGAGAGTGGGGCATGGACTCACAGGCATTACTGTTTGAGGCTCAAGCAGGAGATGGACCGAAATCACAGGCATTATTGTTTTTAGCTCAAGCAGTGGAAGAGTGCACGACGAGAGTGCATGGAACTCACAGGCATTACTGTTTGAGGCTCAAGCAGGGCCCACCTAACATTTCATATCTTTATTATCACTCATTTACATATATATCTTACTCCTACGGACTCCTGGTGTTTATTAGAATGCATTTCCTACTGTCCCTTTGGCTGTGTATTTAAATTTTAGGAGTTTTCTCTGTTTTCTTGGGTGAAAGGGGTGTGGGTTCCCCTGTAGAGGTTGGTAGAGTTAACCTGTCTGACACTGCCTGCAGGGGTTGGTAGAGTTAGCCTGTATACATTCCTGGGTTCTGAGTGGGTGCAGAGTGCCAGGACTCCCTTTTTAAATGGACTAGGCTCATATAGCAGTTGAGAAAGCTCCAGTATGACCGGAGGAGTGAAACATGTCCTGCCACTTGACTCAAATTCGTATCTGTGTTTAGCCTATGTTATCCTCCACTGCACTGTGTCTTCACCTATTGGTCATGAGTAGGGGAAACCCATGATGACTGGTTGCCAATTTACCATACTGATTAGAGCACCTTATACGTAGACTATTTTGTGACTTCAAAGAGCCAAAGATGTGCCTTAGGATTTTGGTAGTGGAAATATTTTCACTTCTATAACATTTTTGTTATTTTGTACACACAGCACACACACACACACACACACACACATGTAACATTACACGGCACACTGTAAAGTGCATTAAATATGGGTCATTTTAACTTAAAACCCAACATAAAGAACACGGGTGCCTTGAGAAAAAGTTGCATAGCCACGTTTGCCACAATCTGGAAAAGTCCTAACTAACTCTCTTTTGAATGTATCCAACATGCACACTGTCTGACACAGTGGGACAAGGTAGGCAAGGTAGGCAAGCAGTGTGGCACATATAATGCAATTTGGATGTAGTCTAAAGGGTAAATTCACATAAGTGTTTGACAATTCCATCTCAGGTGTGATGTGGATGATAATTCGCCAGTCTGGCTAAACTTTCAGGATTTCGATAGGGTGTAACTTTGTAGAATGTGAAAATTCAACATTTGCTGTCAAAAAGTCAAAAACCTGTGAAGAAAGTCGAGAATCGGCGTGGAATCGTCTAAAATCTCTGTTGAACGGTAATAGGTAGACAGTATATAAGAACTTTGTATAACCTTTTTCTGGGACAGGCCAACCTATCCACCAGTTTGTGGGTCCTGGTTACTATAGGAACAATTGTCTAATATATAAGAACTTTTTCTGACCTATAAGAAGACATCTGGTACACATGGGCCAACCTATCCACCAGTACTTTGTGGGTCCTGGGTACTAAAGGAACAATGGTCTAATATATAAGAACTGACCTATAGGAAGACATATGGTACACAGGGCCAACCATCAGTAGACTGTTGGTCCTGGTTACTATAGGAACAATGGTCTAATATATAAGGACTGACCTATAGGAAGACATATGGTACACAGGGCCAACCATCAGTAGACTGTTGGTCCTGGTTACTATAGGAACAATGGTCTAATATATAAGGACTGACCTATAGAAACATTTGGCACACATGGGCCAACCATCAGTAGTTTGTGGGTCCTGGTTACTAGAGGAAAAATGGTCTAATATATAAGAACTATTTCTCACCTATAAGAAGACATATGGTACACAGGGCCAACCATCAGTAGACTATGGGTTCTTGGTATTATAGGAACAATGGTCTCTAATACATAAGAACATTTTCTGACCTATGGAAGACAATTGGTACACATGGGCCAACCATCAGTAGTCTGTTGGTCCTGGTTACTATAGGAACAATGGTCTAATACATAAGAACTTTTTCTGACCTATAGGAAGACAGTTGGTACACACCGACCAACCATAAGTAGTCTGTTGGTCCTGGTTACTATAGGAACAATGGTCTAATACAAAAGAACTTTTTCTGACCAATAGGAAGACGGTTGGTACACACCAACCAACCATCAGTAGTCTGTTAGTCCTGGTTACTATAGGAACAATGGTCTAATACATAAGAACTTTTTCTGACCTATCGGAAGACAGTTGGTACACACGGGCCAACCATCAGTAGTCTGTTAGTCCTGGTTACTATAAGAACAATGGTCTAAAACATAAGAACTTTTTCTGACCTATAGGAAGACAGTTGGTACACACCGACCAACCATCAGTAGTCTGTTAGTCCTGGTTACTATAGAAACAATGGTCTAATACATAAGAACTTTTTCTGACCTATAGGAAGACAGTTGGTACACACCAACCAACCATCAGTAGCCTGTTAGTTCTGTTTACTATAGGAACAATGGTCTAATACATAAGAACTTTTTCTGACCTATAGGAAGACAGTTGGTACACACCAACCAACCATCAGTAGGCTGTTAGTCCTGGTTACTATAGGAACAATGGTCTAATACATAAGAACTTTTTCTGACCTATAGGAAGACGGTTGGTACACACCGACCAACCATCAGTAGTCTGTTAGTCCTGGTTACTATAGGAACAATGGTCTAATACATAAGAACTTTTTCTGACCTATAGGAAGACAGTTGGTACACACGGGCCAACCATCAAACCATCAGTAGCCTGTTGGTCCTGGTTACTATAGAAACAATGGTCTGATATATATGAACCTTTTCTGACCTATAGGAACACGTCTGTTTAATCAGCACTGATTGCTAGAATCATTATTGAAATCAGCCTTGTTTACCCAGTTGAGCTGAGATTAGAGCCACCTAATCAAGCAGTCAGTGCTGGTAATGAACCTTCCTACTGGATCAATGAATAATCCCATTATTTGTGTCTGCGTATAGAGTACAGGGAACCTGCCCCATTACATCCAACAAAGTTTATAAAATGAAATAGAAACTATAGTTTGTGCCTGGGGGGGTTTGGTTGGAACGATATTTGATGGTTGGATATTAAATGTCATCTCTCGTTTTGATTGGTTTAATTTGTTCCTATATTAACAGATAGCTGTCATGTGATCTCATCATTGATTGGTTGTGATCTTTCCCACAGGGGCATGTTGGTCTAATTGACTGGGCTCTAAGTGTTATGGATAAAATAAAGGAAATGTTGAAAATTGCCGTTTTCATTGACATTCCATGTTTCTTTATCTCCTGGCGGAGTTTCCCCTATTCAATAACATGGCTCCTAACCAACGTATCACCTCTTTCTCTCTTTACTGACAACTCCCATCGGCAGGTTTAAAATTAATCTTGTTTCCTGCCTCTCAGAGAACCATCGCAATAGATTAGAATTGAATTAACAATTAAAGGGGAAGTTCAGTGGAAATACATATGCTTTTTAGAAATAAGAGCAGTATTTTCCCATCCCAATGACCTTAACCTGCCCATTCAGCATTGTGTCTGTGTATAAATAAATGCAACCGAAATACTGACTTCCTGTTTGCAGGACCCCTAGTAGAGACAGTTATGGTCTTGCCCTTGACCCAGCGCCTGGGTTGTTCAGTTGCTCGATAGAGTCTGAGCATCTTTAACCCATCCCACACCAATCAGTAGAATCACTGTTAGGAACATTCCAGGAAGTGGTGCATCCTGGAAGAAGAGGACCGTTAGAACCTGAAATGTCAGCTCACTAATGTCACAGAAGAAACAGCAAAGGGTATGAAATCAACACTTTTTCAAAATGGGAGAGAATATGTAGAATAACTAAGAAGGTATTACACAAACTAACAATGTAACAAATATTGATCATTTCCACTGAACTGTCCCTTTAAGGAATCTTACTTTCTACCCAACAACAGTCCCATTTTTTTTCAAGACTGTCCTTTTTCTAGCGTCTGTCCCAAGGAAGAGATTGGGTGGGTCAGACCAGTGATTGGTCTGTGGGTTGGGTTAGGTGATCTGTAAGTAGGGTTGAATTGGGCAGAGGAAGAGCAGTCCACCACCCTTGTCCCTCTGGGATTGTACAAGTAGCTCTGTATAAATAAACATTGCAGGTAAGTATAATGAATGAATGTCCGGCATTCTACACACTGTACATTTACACTTTCCTCTAGTTAAGTCTAGAAGTCAATAATAAGCCAGAAAGCAACTTCGTGTTACTTTCTTGGTGTCGTACTATAAACTGATTTTTAATGATGTCAACTATAAGGAAATGAGGTTTTGTAAAACTGAGACCCCCTCGGGGTCTCGAACAGCTGTGACCAAAAACCATATCTGATGCATTGGTGTAACTAGGAATCGATGGGCCCCCCCAGGAAAACTAAAATGGGCCCTCCCCTGGCTCAAGCCCCAAAATCTGTCCCTTGTGGATGTGACTGTAAGTAAATGTACCATAATGACATAATGATGTAGATCAGGGGATTTTATGTTCTGTGTGGACTCGGGATTCATCTTTTGTGAAGGTGACACAAGACATTGTTACTTTGTATCTCGTTATTAAATCTCCATCTTAGCCGAGTGTGAAATCTGCACACAGAGCGACATCATCATCCCCAGTAATAAGGATAATCAGACCTCCCATCTACCACTGACAGCAGGAGACCCAAGGATACTTTGTCTATGAAAAATGATAAAGGCGCAGGATTGGAACCTTGGACCCAGCGGTGGAAGGAAATCTGAGTGCGAGAATCTCTCGTTTCATTAACATTCAAAAGAAAAAATACTCAAGGGCTGGAAACAGTTAGAAGTTCCATTTAGCGCCTGTAGGAGGCATTGCTGGGCAGCTCCTCTGTAAAAATGTGACATACATGTGGGGTGAGGAGGCCATGTGTACAATGGGAATTTATACTCTTCTGCTGCCTACTATCTCTATTTATCTATCTATCTGTCTATCTATCTATCTATCTATCTATCTATCATCTATCTATCTATCTATCTATTTATCTATCTATCTGTCTATCTATCTATCTATCTATCTATCTATCTATCGATCTATCTATCTATCTATCTATCTATCTATCTATCTATCTATCTACCTATTTATCTATCTATCTGTCTATCTATCTATCTATCTATCTATCTATCATCTATCTATCTATCTATTTATCTATCTATATGTCTGTCTGTCTGTCTGTCTACTATCTCTATCTATCTATCTATTTATCTATCTATATGTCTGTCTGTCTGTCTACTATCTCTATCTATCTATCTATCTATCTATCTATCTATCATCATCTATCTCTCATCTATCTGTCTGTCTGTCTACTATCTCTATCTATCTATCTATCTATCTATCATCTATCTCTCATCTATCTGTCTGTCTGTCTACTATCTATCTATCTATCTATCTATCCATCCATCCATCCATCCATCCATCCATCCATCCATCCAATCTATCTATCTATCTATCTATCTATCTATCTATCTATCTATCTATCTGTCTGTCTGTCTGTCTGTCTGTCTGTCTGTCTGTCTGTCTGTCTGTCTACTATATCTATCTATCTATCTATCTATCTATCTATCTATCTATCTATCTATCTATCTATCTATCTATCTATCTGTCTGTCTGTCTGTCTGTCTACTATATCTATCTATCTATCTATCTGTCTATCTAACTATCTATCATCTATCTATCTATCTATCTATCTATCTATCTATCTATCTATCTATCTATCATCTATCTATCTATCTATCTATCTATCTGTCTGTCTGTCTGTCTGTCTGTCTGTCTGTCTGTCTATCTATCTATCATCTGTCTGTCTGTCTGTCTGTCTGTCTGTCTATCTATCTATCTAATGCTGAGACCTTTATTAAGCCATTTATCCCTAAATTTCCTATATCGAAAGGAAACTGACCACAACACATTATTGCATTATAATAGTCACCATCCAAGAGCTCCTAAGAATTCATTACCAACATCTCAATACTGCAGTGTCATTAGGAATAACTCTCAGATTGAAAATATGGAGAAACAAATAGAGGAAATGACAGGACGTTTTATACAAAGGGGTTACCCTAAAAGTGTTTTAATACAAGCCCTGAAGCGAGCATGAAACATCACAGTTAAGGATAAGGATGATAAAACAAAGGTTAAAAGATCTGTCTGCTCAACTCCAGACTACAACATTTGTTGCCTATTTAATTATCTGTCCTTGCAGGTTGGCTTATGTAGGCGAAACGGATTTAATGTTAAAGACCAGAATGGACGGACATAGATTTGACATTAAAATCGAATTAAATCTAATAAGCCAATGGCTAATCATTTAGAACTTAAAGTCACAGCTATTGATCATGCGCCATTACAATCACGGGAATAGGTCCAAGGGGCGGTATTCTGGATCTGAATATTAAATACTGTCAAACCATATGGTCTTAATGATCAATGCCTATTTAAATGCTTCCTGGACGAACAATAACTAAATGAAATGTGCTTTACGATAGTCAGTTTTCATCCCCATTGATTAGTTAGACTGTTATCAGGTATAATATAAATGATGTTTTTACAATCATTCTTCTAGAGGTAAACTAAACGCTTTGGAAAGGGTTAAGTGGGTTTGACCCATGTGATGAGAGGCTGGAGATAAAGGATTTGTACACCATAAAACCACCAGATAGCTGTGTCTTTAAAAGTAAATATGTGTCATTTTTTTTTCAACCCCCCCTATAGCCTACCTTGCCTACTTGAATGTCGTTGGCTTCCTCCTTTTTGCATATGGCTGCTGGAGCTCCACCCCAGGTGATCTTCAGGAAACCCCCTCTCCAGGTGGTTTGAGCAGGTAAGGCTTGTGCGTAATGGCACACACCCAACACCATGGCACAGGTCATTGCATTTATCTATCTAAATATATACTATCTATCTATCTATCTATTATCTATCTATTATCTATCTATCATCTATCTATTATCTATCCATATATCTATCTATTATCTATCTATCTATATATCTACCTATTATCTATCTATCTATCACCTATCTATCTATCATCTATCTATCTATCTATTATCTATCTATCTATCTACCTATCTATTATCTATCTATCTATCTATCTATCTATCTATATATCTCTACATCTATCTATCTCCATATCTATCTATCTATCTATCTATTTATCACCTATCTATCTATCTAAATATCTATCTATCTATCTATCTATCTCCATATCTATCTATCTATCTATCTATCTTCTATCTATCTATCTATCTATCTATCTATCTATCTATCTATCTATCTCTATAATCTATCTATCTATCTATCTATCTATCTATCTATCTATCTATCTATCTATCATCTATCATCATCTATCTCTCTACTAGTCTATCATCTATCCTATCTATCTATCTATCCATCTCTATCTAATCTATCTATCTTCTCTCTATCTATCTATCTATCTATCTATCTATCTATATCATCTATCTATCTATCCTATCTATCTATCTATCTATCTATCTATCTATCTATCTCTATAATCTATCTATCTATCTATCTATCACCTTCAAAATCTCCAAACAAGATGAATACCAAAAAATAAGAAATAACTAAAGGAGAATGAAAGTAGAATAATAAATTAAAGGGCATCTGTGGTCACAGGCTGCAGTCAGATATGTGATTCAGTTCTTATTTTAAAGGAAAGACTACAGACTTTCATTTAACCCTAACTTGGCCTGAGAACACGATTCTCAATGTATTGATGATCTCAACTGCTATATTTTTAACCTAAATGTTATTAGTTGCCAAGAGTTATTACACCCCCATTGACTCCCATTACCTCCATTGATCTATTACCTCCCAAATAGTGTCCATTGCTCCCATTATGTCCCATTGGCTGCCATTACCTCCCATTGACTCCCATTACCTCCAATTGATGGTCATTACATCCTATTGACTGCCATTACCTCCGATTGACTCCCATTACTTCCCATTGACTCCCATTACCTCCAATTGATGGCCATTGACTCAGATTAACGTCCACTCACTTCAATTACAGTCCATTGACTACTATTACCTCAGATTTGCTCCAAATACCACCAATTGACTGCCATTACCTCCAATTGATTTGGATTACCTCCCATTGACAGACATTGACTCTGATTACAGTCCATTTGGACTCCCATTACAGTCCATTGACTGCCATTACCTCCAATTGACTCAGATTATCTCCCATTGACAACATACCTCAGATTCACACTCCCATCACTTCTAATTGACTGTCATTGACTCCCATTACAGTCCATTGACTGTCGTTACTTATTCCGTTGGCTCCCATTACTGATGATAACTGCCATTACCTCCTAATGACCGCCATTACCTCTGATTGGCTGCCGTTACTTTAGATTGACTCCATTACCTCCAATTGACTGCTATTGATTCCCATTACTCTCCCCCATTGAATGTCATTACCTCCAATTGACTCCATTAGTACCCATTGACTGTCATTACCTCCAATTGACTCCCATTACTACCCATTGACTGCCATTACTTCCAATTGACTCCCATTACTACCCATTTACTGCCATTACCCCCTCCAATTGACTCCCATTACTACTACCCATTGACTGTCATTACCTCCAATTGACTCCCATTACTACCCATTGACTGTCATTACCTCCAATTGACTCCCATTACTACCCATTGACTGCCATTACCACCCATTGACTCCCATTACCGCCCATTGACTGCCATTACCTCCAATTGACTCCCATTACTACCCATTGACTGTCATTCCCCTCCAATTGACTCCCATTACTACCCATTGACTCCCATTACCACCCATTGACTCCCATTACCTCACGCCCTTGACTGCCATTATCTCCAATTGACTCCCATTACCGCCCATTAACTCCCATTACTGCCCATTGACTCCCATTACCACCCATTGACTCCCATTACCACCCATTGACTCCCATTACCACCACCCATTGACTGCCAATACCTCCAATTGACTCCCATTACTACCCATTGACTGCCATTACTCCAATTGACCCCCATTATTACCGCCATTGACTCCCATTACCTACCACTTGACTCCCATTACCCCCATTGACTGCCATTACCACCCATTATTCCATTACCAGCCCATTGACTCCCATTACCTTCAGTTAACTGCCTTTGACTGCTATTTCCTCCATTTGACTCCAATTATCTCCAATTAACTGCCATTGACTCCCATTAAGTTTCTGGCAAGGTTCACTAATGTGTTCAGAAAGTTTGCAGTTCTGCCATTAACCCAAACTCATGATTATTCACCCATCTCTACCTTACATAGAAATGTAACTAGACTGATTGGGTTAATAGATTTCTCAGAGGGTCTGTTTAATAATTAGAAGGTAACATAATCATAATGAGGACCAATAAGTTGCCCCTGGAAGGAATTTCACTGTACAATCCAAAAGGAGCAAATGTTGAAAAAACTTCCTTCAGGAGAAATTTGAAATCCCACAATTCCCTTAATTATCCCCTAATGAGGGGACATTGGAGCCCCTTGGTCCTGCCTTTGGCTCTCATTACAGATTAACAATTATTTTATTATTACATTTCATCTACTTCAATTTAGTGATGTTATTCCTTTAATGAGTTGTAGTCTAGATATTCTGACTCTAGGGCCTGGAACAAACAAGCAGATCTTCAGCGAGCCAATCTCAGAACAATA
>JAACNH010000902.1:88092-118520 GCA_019447015.1 Hymenochirus boettgeri | reverse complement strand
CCTGTTCACATATCACCCAGTGTCACAGCCATCCCTCCTGTTCACATATCACCCAGCGTCACAGCCAGCCCACAGGGTAAAGGTGCTGGACTGGCCAATCACATCTCCAGACCTCAACCCTATTGATCATCTGTGGGACATCCTCAAACAGAAGGTAGGGGAGCACAAGGTCTGCAGCATCCACCAGCTCTGTGATGTGGTCATGGAGGACTAGACGAGGATTCCAGGGGTAACATATGAAGCTCTAGTGAATGCCCAGGAGAGCTAAGTTAGTGCTGGGAGATGATGGTTTAGACGTGAATGGCTGCGTTGTTCTATTGAGGGGACACAATGTGTCATTGTAGTGCAGTAAGTTTATTCTCTGTCTCCTTCCCTGCAGTTTGGTTATCGATACCCTGAAGGACGTCGATCACAGTAGGAAGTGTTATCGCATGGTCGGGGGAGTGCTGGTGGAACGCACCGTCAAGGAAGTCCTTCCTGCTTTAGAGAATAACAAAGAGCAGGTAATGTTCTGTCCTGGTGACACCAGGGGGCGCTGTAACACTGTAACTTATAGAGCACTTCAGTGAGTAAAAAAATACAGGTAATGTTCTGTCCTGGTGACACCAGGGGGCGCTGTAACACGTACTATAGAGCACTTTCAGTGAGTAAAAAGAGAAGCAGGTAATGTTCTGTCCTGGTGACACCAGGGGGCCGCTGTAACACTGTACTATTAGAGCACTTTCAGTGAGTATAAAAGAGATACAGGTGTAAATGTCTGTTTGGTGGACACCAGGTGGCGCGTTTACACTGTACTATAGAGCAGTTCAGTGAGTAAAAAGAGATCAGGTAATGTTCTGTCGCTGGTGACACCAGGGGGCGCTTGTAACACGTACTTGCACTTAGAGTAAAAGAGATACGGTAATGTTCTGTCTGGTGACACCAGGGGCGCTGTAACACTGTAATAGAGCACTTTCAGTGAGTAAAAGAGATACAGGTATGTTCTGTCTGCCTGTACCACCAGGGGGCGGCTGTAACACCTACTATAGAGCACTTTCAGTAGTAAAAAATGGATATCAAGGTAATGTTCTGGTGCAGGTAATGTTCTGTCCTGGTGACACCAGGGGGCGCTGTAACACTAAGTAAAAGAGATACAGGTAATGTTCTGTCCTGGTGACACCATGGGGCGCTGTAACACTGTACTATAGAGCACTTTCAGTGAGTAAAAGAGATACAGGTAATGTTCTGTCCTGGTGACACCAGGGGGCGCTGTAACACTACTATAGAGCACTTTCAGTGAGTAAAAGGGATACAGGTAATGTTCTGTCCTGGTGACACCAGGGGGCTCTGTAACACTGTACTATAGAGCACTTTCAGTGAGTAAAAGAGATACAGGTAATGTTCTGTCCTGGTGACACCAGGGGGCGCTGTAACACTACTATAGAGCACTTTCAGTGAGTAAAAGGGATACAGGTAATGTTCTGTCCTGGTGACACCAGGGGGCGCTGTAACACGCACTTTCAGTGAGTAAAAGAGATGCAGGTAATGTTCTGTCCTGGTGACACCAGGGGGCGCTGTAACACTGTACTATAGAGCACTTTCAGTGAGTAAAAGAGATGCAGGTAATGTTCTGTCCTGGTGACACCAGGGGGCTGGTCACATATAACCCAGTGTTCACAGCACAGCCATCCTGTCACATATCACCCAGTGTCACAGCCAGCCATCCTGTTAAATTATCACCACAGTGTCACAGCCCCCATTCCCCCGTTCACAATCACCCAGCGTCACGCCATCCCTGCTGTTTTCACCATATCCCCACCCAAGTGTCACAGCCAGCCTCCTGTTCACATATCCCCATGGTTTGTCAAGCCATCCCTTCCTGTTCACATATACCCGGCGTCACAGCCAGCCCCTCCTGTTCCAACTAACATATCACCAAAGTGTCAAGCGCTTCCCCTCCTGTGTCACATATCACCCAGTGTCACAGCACAATCCCTCCGGTACCTTCACCCAGCGTCACCAGCCATACCCTCCTTGTTCACATATCACCCAGCGTCAACAGCCGCCAGCCTCCTGTTCACTCACATAATCACACCAGTGTACAGCCCATCCCTCCTGTTTTTCTTCACATATCACCCGCGTCACAGCCATTCCCTCCTGTTCAACATATCAACCCAGTGTCCACAGCCCACATCCTCCCTCCTGTCACTATCACCCAGTCGTCACAGCCACCAAAGCCCTCCTTATGTTAACCACATTATCACCCAGTGTCACAGGCAATTCCCTAACTCTCGTTCACATATCCACCCAGTTGTCACAGCCATCCTCCTGTTCAAATACACCCAGGTCCACAGCCATTCCCTCCTGTTACAACTATCACCCAGCGTACAGCCCATCCCTCCTGTTCCAAACATATCACCCAGGTCACAGCCATCCCTCCTGTGCACTTATCACCAGTGTCACAGCCATCCCTCCGTTCAACATAATTCCCCCGTGTCCAGCTCCATTCCTGTTCACATATCACCCAGTGTCACAGCCATCCCTCCTGTTCACATATCAACCCAACGTGGACACAGCCAGCCCTCCTGTTCACATATCACCCAGTGTCACAGCCAGCTCCTCCTGTCACAATAACCCAGTGTCACAAGCCATCCCTCCTGTTCACATATCACCCATGTGTCAAGCCATCCCTACTGTTCAATAATCACCCAGTGTCACAGCAGCCTCTGTTCACTATCACCAGTGGTCACAGCCATCACCTCCCCCCCCCCCTGTTCACATATCACCCAGTGTCACGCCAGCCCCTCCTGTTCACCATACACCCAGTGTCACGCCATCCCTCCGTGACCTATCACCAAGTGTCACAGCAGCCCTCCTGTTCACATATCACCCAGGTCACAGCCATCCTCCTGTTACAATTTATCACCCTAGTGTCACAGCCAGCACTCCTGTTCACATATCAACCAGTGGGTCACAGCCAGCTCCCTGTTCACATATCACCAGTGTCACAGCCAAGCCCTCCTGTTCACATATCACCCAGTGTCACAGCCAGCCCTAATGTTCACATATAACCAGTGGTCACAGCCAGCCCTCCTGTTTCAAATATCACCAGCGTCACAGCCATCCCTCCTGTTCACATATCACCGTGGAACCTCACAGCCATCCCTCCTGTTCACATATCACCCAGTGTCACAGCCAGCCTCCTGTTCACATATACCAGTGTCACAGCCATGGCCCTCTGTTTCAATATCACCATGGTCACAGACATCCCTCCTGTTCACAATCACCCCAGTGTCACAGCCATCCTCCTGTTCCACATATCACCCAGGTCTCACAGCCATCCCTCTGTTCACATATCACCCAGTGTCACGCCATCCCTCCTGTTCACATATCACCCTAGTGTCACCGCCATCCCTTCACTGTTCAATATTTCACCCAGTGTCACAGCAGTCCCTCCTGTTCACTATCAACCCCAGTGTCAAGACCAGCCCTTCTGTTCACCATATCACCCCGGTCACAGCCATCCCTCCCTGTTCACATATCACCCGTGTCAAAGCCAGCCCTCTGTTCACAGTTCACCCAGTTGTCACCGCCATCCCTCTGTTCACATATCACCAGCGTCACAGCCATCCCTCCTGTTCACATATCCCCCAGTGTCACAGCCATCCCTCCTGTTCACATATCACCCAGTGTCAACAGCCAGCCCTCAGGTTCAAATACAACCAGTGTCACAGCCAGCCCTCTGTCACATAAGCACCAGTTGTCAAAGCCATCCCCTTCCTTTCACATATCACCCCAGCGTTCACAGCCATCCCTCCTGTCACATAATCACCCAGTGTAACGCCAGCCCTCCGTTCACATATAACCGTGTCACAGCATTCCCTCCTTGGGCACAGATCCCCAGGTCACAGCCAGCCTCCTGTTCACATATCACCCAGTGCACAGCCATCCCTCCTGTTCAAATATCACCCCAGTGTCACAGCCAGCCCTCCGTTCAATATCACCCAGCGTCAAAGCCATCCTCCTGTTCACATATCACCCAGTGTAAAACCATCCCTCCTGTTCACAGATCACCAGTGTCACAGCTACCTAATGTTTCACATATCACCCCCAAAGTGTCAACAGACATCCTCGGTCAACATACCCCCAGGTCACAGCCATCCCTTCGGTCACATATACCCAGCGTCACAGCCAGCCCTCGGTTCACATATCACCCAGTGTGTCACCAGCCATCCCTCCTGTTCACATATCACCCAGGCTCACAGCCCAGCCCCCTCCTGTCACATATCACCCAGTGTCACAGCTATCCCTCCGGTTAAAAGATCACCCAGTGTCACAGCCATCCCTCCTGTTCAAATCGCCCAGCGTCACAGCCATCCCTCCTGTAACATATCACCCAGATGTCCAGCCGATCCCTCCTGTTCACTATCACCCAGTGTCACAGCATCCCTCTGTTCCACATATCACAGAGTCAACAGCCATCCCTCTGTTCACATATCACCCAGTGTCACAGCCATCCCTCCTGTTCACTATCACCAGTGTCACAGCCATCCTCCTGTTCACATATCACCCAGTGTAACAGCCATCCCTCTGTTTCACATATTCCACAGCGTCACAGCCAATCCCTCCTTGCAATCGGCACCCAGTGTCACAGCCACCTCCTGTTCACATATTCACCCAGCGTCAAGCACATCTCTCCTGTTCACATTCAACCGCGTCCACAGCCGTCCCTCCTGTTCAAATAGCACCAGTGTCACAGCCAGCCCTCCTGGTCACAATCCACCAGTGTCACAGCCATCCCTCCTCTGTTAATCACCCAAGTACACATTCCTGCAGCCTTCACCAGGCACAGCCTCCTCGTTCACATATCACAGTGCCAGCCGGTCATTCACCCAGTGTCACAGCCATCCCATCCTGACATATCACCCAGTGTCACAGCCACCCTCCTGTCTCAAATCACACAGGTCACAGCCATTCTACCTGTTCACATCACCCAGTGTCACGCCATCCCTCTGTTCACTTCAACCCAGTCGTCGAAGCGACATCCCTACATGTTTCACATATCACCCAGTGGTCACAGCCAACCCTCCTGTTCACATATCACCCAGCGTCACCAGACAGACCTCCGTTCACACATCACCAGAGTCACAGCCAGCTCCTATGTTCCCATATCACCCAGTGTCCACAGCCCTCCTGTTCACATATCAACCAGGTCACAAGCCCACCCTCCTGTCACATTCACCCAGTAAGCTATCAATCATGCATCCCAGTTTACACATCCTCCGTCAACATATCACCAGCGTGCACAAGCCATCCCTCCTGTTCACAATACACCCAGGTCCCAGCCATCCTCTGTTACCTATCACCCAGCTGTCACAGCCATCCCGCTGTTCACAATCACCAGCGTCACAGCCATCCCTACTGTTACATATCACCCAGTGTCACAGCCATCCCTCCTGTTCACATATCACCCAGTCGTCACAGCCATCCTCCTGTTCACAGATCACCCAGTGGTCACGCATCCCTCATGTTCACATAGCACCCAGGTCACAGCCATTCCCTCCTGTACATTCACCAGGTCCGCCACTCACTCCATCAGCGTCACAGCCATCCCTCTGTTCAACATATCACCCAGCGTCACAGCAATCCCTACTGTTCACATATCACCCAGTCGTCACAGCCATCCTCCTGTTCACATATCCCAGTTCAAGACCCGTGTATCACAGCCAGATCCTCCTGTTCAACTGATCACCAGCGTCACAGCACCTCCTGTTACATATCACCCAGTGTCACAGCAGCCCTCCTGTTCACATATCACACCGGTCACAGCCATCCCTCCTGTTCACATATCCCACCGTGTCACAGCCAGCCCTCCTGTTACTACCAGTCACCTCTGTCACATTACCCAGTGTCACAAGCCATCCTCCGTTTCACATATCACCCTACGTCAGCCCTGCCTATCACCCAACTGCCACCCATCCTGTTCCACATATCACCCAGCGTCACGCCGTTCCCTCATGTTCACTATAATCACCCAGCTGTCACAGCCATCCCTCTCGTTAAATATACCCAGTGTCACAGCCACTCCTCCTGTCTACAATAACCCAGTTGTCACCAGCCATCCCTCATGTTCACATATCACCAGTCGTCACAGGCCATCCCTCCTGTTCACATATCACCAGTGTCACAGCCATCCTCTTTACACTATCACCAGTGTCACAGCCATCCCCTGTCACATATCACCCGCTCACAGCCATCCCTCCTTTCAAAATACGTGTCAGCATCTGTATCACCCAGGTCACAGCCATACCTCCTGTTCCCACCACAAATTATCAACCCAGGTCTACAGCCATCCCTCCTGTTCACAATAACTCCAAGTGTCACAGCATCCCTCCTGTTCACCATATCACCCAGTGTCACAGCCACCCTCCTGTTCACATATCACCAGCGTCACAGCCATCCTCTGTTCACATATCACCCGTGTCCAGCCTCACCTTCCATGTTCACATATCACCCAGGTCACAGCCACCCTCCTGTTCAATATCACCCAGCGTCACAGCCAAGCCTCCTGTTCACATATCACCCGCGTCACAGCCAGCCCTCCTGTTACACATATCACCAGTGTCAGCAGCCCTCCTTGTCACATATCACCCAGTGTCACAGCCATCCCTCCGTTCACATATGCACAGCTGTCACAGCCAGTCCTCCGTGTCACATATCACCAGTGTCACAGCACAGCACTCATGTCACATCTTCACCCAGTGTCACAGCAATCCCTTCCTGTTCAACATATCAGCCAGCGTCACAGCCAGCCCTCGCGTTCACATATCACCGCGTCACAGCATGCCCTCACTGTTCACATATCACCCAGTGTCAAGCCATCAGCCTATTCACATCATCACCAGTGTCACAGCCCAGCCCTCCTGTTCACATATCACCAGGTCACAGACATACGTCACAGTCCAGTTACCTACCTCCGGTCTCACCATCAGACTCTTTCACCATATCACGCGTCACAGCCATGCCCTCTGTTCACATATCACCAGTGTCACAGCCATCCTCCTGTTCACAGATACCCAGGTCAAGCCATCCCTCATGGGGTTCCATATCACCCCCAGACGGTCCAGCCATACTCTGTTCACATATCACCCAGTGTCACAGCCAGCCCTCCTTTCACATATCACCAGGCCACAGCCCGTCATCCCATTCAGCCAGCCCTCCTGTTCTACATATCACCCAGTCGTCACAGCCACCCTCCTGTCATTACATTACAGCACCCACTGACTACCGTCCAGCCATCCCTCCTGTGTCACATATCACCCAGTGTCACAGCCATCCCTCGACATATCCCGTGTCAAAGCACTATGCATCCCAGTGTCCAGACAGTCGTCCTATACCCATGTAAGCCAGCCTCTGTTCACATATCACCCAGTGTCACAGCACCCTCCTGTTCACATATCACAGCGTCACAGCCAGTCCCTCTGTTCAATATGCACCCAGTGTCACAGCCAGCCCTCCTGTTCACATAACACCAGTGTCACAGCAGCCCTCATGTTCAACAGATCAACCCCGTGTCCACAGCCCAGCTCCCCGTCCATTATCACCAGTGTCACACCATCCTCTGTTCACATATCACCCAGTGTCACAGCCATCCCTCCGTTCACATATCACCCAGTGTCACAGCCTGCCCTCTACTGTTCACATATCACCCAGGTCACAGCAGCCCTCCTGTATCCATATACACCAGCGGTCACAGCCATCCCTCAGTTCACATATCACCGTGTACAGCCATCCCTACTGTTCACATATCACCCAGGTCCATGCCAGCCCTCCTGTACATATCACCCAGTGTCACAGCCATCCCTCCTGTTAACATATCACCAGTGTCAACAGCATCCATCCTGTTCACATATCCCCAGCGGTCACAGCCATGCCTCCTGTTCAACATCACCCAGGTCACAGCCAGCCCTCCATGTTTAACATATCACCCAGTGTCACAGCATCTCCTCCTGTCTACCATATCACCGAGGGGTCTCACAGCCATCCCTCCGTCACATACACCCAGGTCACAGCCCAGCCCTCCTGTGTCCACATACACCGTGTCAAGCCAGCCCTCCTGTTCACATAATCACCGAGGTGTCACAGCCCATCCCTCACTGTTGAACATATCACCCAGTGTCACACTCCCCTTCCTGTTTCACATTATCACCCAGTGTCACAGCCAGCCCTTTCCTGTTCACATATCACCCAGTGTCACAGCCTAGCCTTCTGCCATTACTGTCAAGTCCACCCCGTATCAAGAACCAGTGTCACACGCAGCCCTCCTGTTCACATATACACCCGTGTCACCAGCCAGGCCTCCTGTTCACATATCACCAGTGTCACAGCCAGCCCCTCCTGGGTCAACATATATCCCAGGGTCAGCCAGCCCTCTCTGTACCACATATCACCCAGGTCACAGGCCAAGCCTCCTGTGTGTATACATATCCCACCAGTGTCACAGCAGCCATCCCTCTGTTCACATCAACCAGTGTCACAGCCAGCCCTCCTGTTCACATATCCACCCGTGTCCACAGCCTACACTACGTTCACAGGTACGATCACCTTCAATAGTCACAAGCACAGCATCCTCGTTCACATACACCCAGTGTCACAGCCAGCCTCTGTTCACATATCACCAGTGTCACGCCAGCCCAGTCTCATTCACCTGAGCCGCCTGTCAATATCACCCAGGGTCACAGGCACATCCTCCTGTTCACATATCACCAGCGTGTACACAGCCGATCTTCTCGGTTCCACATATCACACCGGTACACGCCAGCCCTCCTGTTCACATAGTCACCCGTGGTACACAGCCAGCCTCCTGTTCACATATCAACCCATGTCAAGCCAGCCTCCTTCCATATCACCCGTGTCACAGCCATCCGCTCCTGTTCACATGATCACCAGCGTCAAGCCATCCCTCTGTTCACATATCACAGGTCAACAGCCATCCCTCCTGTTCACATATACCCAGTGTCACAGCAAATCCCTCCGTTCAACATATCACCAGTCGTCACGCCAGCCCTCCTGTTATCCAATACCATTACACCCAGCCTGTTACATTCACCAGCACACAGCCCTCCTGTTCACATATCACCCAGTGTCACAGGCCCTCCTCATGTTCCAATACCACCCAGCGTCAACAGCATCATCTCCTGTTGTCACATATCACCCAGCTCCACAGCCAGCTCCTGTTCACATATCACCCAGTGTCACGCCATCACTCCTGTTCACATATCACCCAGTGTCACACCTGATAACCAGCAGTCCGCCCTCCCGTTCACATATAACACCAGTGTCACAGCCATGCCCTCCTGTTCAATATACACCCAGCTGTCACAGGCCATACCCTCCTGTTCACATATCACCCAGCGTCACAGCCATCCCTCAGGTCCACAGATAACCAGTCTCACAGCCATCCTCCTGTCATATCACCAGTCACAGCCAGCTCGTCTACTATACCCAGCACAGCCACCATCCTGTTCACATATCACCACAGGGTCACAGCCCTCCTCATGTCAATATCACCAGTGTCACAGCCACCCTCCTGTTACATATTCACCAGGTCACAGCCAGCACTTCTGTTCCCATAGCACCCAGTGTCACAGCCAAAGCCTCCCCCGTCACTTCCCCATCCAGCCCCCCTCCTGTGTCACATTCACCCAGTGTCACGCAGCCCTCCTGTTCAAAGATATCACCCCAGTGTTCACACGTCTCCCCATGTACAGCCATCTCTGTTCACATATACCACGTCACAGCTTCTGTTACAACTAGTCACAGCATCTCCTCATTCTCACTGCTCTGTTCACCATCCAGGTCACCCAGCCCCTGTAACCTATCACAGGCCAACGCAATCTGTTCACATATCACCCAGTGTCACAGCCAGCCCTTCCGTTCACATATCACCCGAGTTGTCACAGCCACCTCCTGTTCACATATCACCCAGTCGTCACAGCCAGCCTCCGGTACATATCACCCAGGTCACAGCATCCACTCGTTACATATACACCCAGTGTCACAGCCACCCTCCTGTTCACATAGACCAGTCAAGCCAGCTCGTTACATACCCAGTCATCCGCCCTCCTGTTCACTCACCGCAACCATCCTCACATATCACCCAGGTCACAGCCATCCTCCTGTTTCACAATCACCATGGTCACAGCCATCCCTCCTGGTGCACACATATCACCCAGTGTCACAGCCATGCCCTCCTGTTCACATATCACCCAGTCGTCACAGCCATCCTCCTGTTCAATATCACCAGTGTACAGCCATCCTCCTGTTCACAATCAACCAGTGTCACAGCCATCCCTCATGTTCACATAATCACCCAGTCACAGCCATGCCCATCGTTCACAATCACCAGGTTCGACCAGCCATCCCTTCTGTTTCCATATCACCCAGTGTAACCAGCATCCCTCCATGTTCAATATCACCCAGTGTCCAGCAGCCATCTCTCCGTTCACATTCACCAGTCGTCACAGCCCATCCCCCATGTTCACATATCACCCCCACAAGTGTCACATCCATCCTCCTGTTACAAATATCACCAGTCGTCAACAGCCATCCCTCCTGTTCACCATATCACCCAGCTGTCACAGCCATTCCTCCTGTCTCACATGATCACCAGGTCACAGCCATCCCTTCCTGTCAACATATCACCCTACAGCTTCGTTCACTACCACAGGTCAGCATCCCTCTGTTCAATATCACCAGAGTCAACAGCCATCCCTCTGTTCACATATCACCCAAGCGTCACAGCCATATCCTACTGTTAAAATATACCCGTCAAGCCCATCGTTCAATTCACAAGTCACAGCCACTCTCCTGTGCACTATCACCAGACGTCACAGCCAGACTGCTCTGATTCACATATCACCAGTGGTCACAGGGCCATCCTCTGTTCCATATCCACCCCGCTGTCACAGCCATCCTCCTGTTCACATATCACCCGTGTCCACATCTCGTAAACACCCAGTCGCCATCTCTGTTCACATATAACCCAGTGTCACAGCATCATCCTGTTCACATATCACCCGTGTCACAGCCATCCCTCCCTGTTCACATTATCACCCAGTGTCACAGCCACCCTTCCTGTTCACATTATCACCAGTGTCACAGCCATCCCTCTTCACACATATCAACCCAGTGTCACAGCCATCCCTCCTGTCACTATCAACCAGGGTCAAAGGGGCCCATCCCTCCTGTTCACAATCACCTAGTGACACAGCCAGCCCCTCCTGTTCACATATCCACCCAGTGTCCAGCCATCCCTCCGTTGTATCGTCACATATCACCCGTGTCACAGCCAGCCCTCCTGTTCACCAGTATCACCCCAGTGTCACAGCATTAAGGCCCTCTGTTCACAATTACACCAGTGTCACAGCCAGCCCTTCACTGTCACATATCACCCGAAGTGTCACAGCCAGCTCAGCGTTCACATATCACCCAGTGTCACAGCCAGCCCCCTGTTCACATATCACCCAGTTGTTCACAGCCCCCTCCTTGTCACATACACCCAGTGTCACGCCGCCCCTGTTCACATAAACCCAGTGTCACAGCATCCTCCTGTTCACCTATCACCCAGTGTCACAGCCAGCCCTCTTGTGTTCACAATCATCTCCAGGGTTCACTATGCATATGCCCTGTTCACAGATCACCTAGTGTCGACAGCCATCCCTAGCTGTTATCATATTCACCAGCGTCAGCCAGTCTCTCCTGTTCACATAATCACCCCAGCGTCACAGCCATCCCTCTGTTCACCATATTCACCCAGTGTCACAGCCAGCCCTCCTGTTCACATATCACCCAGTGGTCAAAGCCAGCCCTCCTGTTCACATATCACCCAGTGTCACAGCCATCCCTCCTGTTCACATATCACATCCAGATGTCATCACCAGCGTCACAGCCATCCTCCGGTTCACATATCACCAGGTCACAGCCATACCTCCTGTTCACTAATCACCCAGCGTCACAGCCATCCCTCCTGTTCAATATCACCCAGCGTCACAGGCCATTTCCTCCTGTTCACATAGCACCCAGCGTCACAGCCTCCCCTCTGTTCACATATCACCCAGAGTCACAGCCGCCCTCCTGTTCACATATCACCCAGTGTCACAGCAGCCCTGTTCACATATCACCAGTGTCACAGCCATCCCTCCTGTTCAAATATCACCCAGTGTCACAGCCATCATCCTTTCACATATCACCCAGGCGTCACAGCCATCCCTCCTGTTCACATATCACCCAGTGTCACAGCCATCCCTCTGTCACATATCACCCAGTGTCCCAGCCATACTCGTTCACAATCACCCAGCGTACAGCCTCCTCCTGTTCACATATCACCCAGCGTCACACAGCCATCCCTCCTGTTCAACATCACCCAGTGTCACAGCCCATCCCTCCTGTTCACATATCACCCAGTGTCACAAGCATCCCTCCTGTCACATATCACCCAGTGTCACAGCCATCCCTCCTGTTCACATATCCACCCAGCGTCACAGCCATCCCTCCTGTTCACATAATCACCCAGCGTCACAGCCAGCCCTCCTGTTCACATATCCACCAGCGTCACAGCCAGCCCTCTGTTACATATCCCCAGTGTCACACCATCCCTCCTGTTCACATATCCCCGCGTCACAGCCAGCCCACAGGGTTGGTAAGGTGCGGACTGGCCATCACATCTCCAGACCTCAACCCTATTGATCATCTGTGGGACCTCATCAAACAGAAGGTAGGGGAGCCAAGGTCTGCAGCATCACACCAGCTCTGTGATGTGGTTCATGGAGGAACTAGACGAGGATTCCAGGGGTAACATATGAAGCTCTAGTGAAGCCCAGGAGAGCTAAGTTAGTGCTGGGAGATGATGGTTTAGACGTGAATGGCCTGCGTTGTTCTATTGAGGGGGACACAATGTGTAATTGTAGTGCAGTAAGTTTATCTCTTCTGTTCTCCTTCCATGCAGTTTGGTATCGATACCCTGGAAGGAGTCGTCACAGTAGGAAAGTGTTATCAGCATAGGTCAGGGGAGTGCTGGTGGAACGCCGCTTCCGGAAGTCTTCCTCTTTATAGAATAACAAAAGGTAATGTTCTGTCCTGGTGACACCGGGGCGCGTAACACTGACTATAGAGAACTTTCAGTGAGTAAAAGAGAGCAGGTAATGTTCTGTCCTGGTGACACCAGGGGCGCGTGTAACAACTGTACTATAGAGCACTTTCAGTGAGAAAAGAGATGCAGGTGGTAATGTTCTGTCCTGTGACACCGGGGGCGCTGTACACTTGTACATAGAGCACTTTCAGTGAGTAAAGAGATACAGGTAATGTTCTGTCCTGGTGACACCAGGGGGCGCTTGTGTAACACTGTACTATAGAGCACTTTCAGTGAGTAAAAGAGATACAGGTAATGTTCTGTCCTGGTGACACCAGGGGGCGCTGTAACACTATACAGAGTAAAAGAGATCAGGTAATGTTCTGTCCTGGTGACACCAGGGGGCGCTGGTAACACGTACTAGAGCATTCAGTGAGTAAAGAGATACAGGTAATGTTCTGTCCTGGTGACACCAGGGGGCGCTGTAACACTGTACTATAGAGCACTTTCAGTGAGTAAAAGAGATACAGGTAATGTTCTGTCCTGGTGACACCAGGGGGCGCTGTAACACTGTACTATAGAGCACTTTCAGTGAGTAAAAGAGATACAGGTAATGTCTGTCCTGGTGACACCAGGGGGCGCTGTAAACAATACTATAGAGCACTTTCAGTGAGTAAAAGAGATACAGGTAATGTTCTGTCCTGGTGACACCAGGGGGCGCTGAACACGTACTATAGAGCACTTTCAGTGAGTAAAAGAGATGACAGGGAATGTTCTGTCTGGTGACACCAGGGGGCGCTGTTTGTAACCTGTACTATAGAGCACTTTCAGTGAGTAAAAGAGATGCAGGTAATGTTCAGTCCTGGTGACACCAGGGGTGCGCTGTGTAACATGTATATGAGGCACTTTCAGTGAGTAACAAGAGATGCAGGTAATGTTCTGTCTGGTGACCCAGGGGGGCGCTGTAACACTGTACTATAGAGCACTTCACGTGAGTAAAAGAGATGAGGTAATGTTCATGTTCCTGGTGACACCAGGGGGCGCTGTAACACTGTACTATAGAGCACTTTCAGTGAGTAAAAGAGATGCAGGTAATGTTCTGTCCTGGTGACACCAGGGGGCGCTGTAACACTGTACTATAGAGCACTTTCAGTGAGTAAAAGAGATACAGGTAATGTTCTGTCCTGGTGACACCAGGTGACGCTGTAACACTAAGTAAAAGAGATGCAGGTAATGTTCTGTCCTGGTGACACCAGGGGGCTGTCTTTTGCACATATCACCCAGTGGTCAAAGCCAACCCTCCTGTTGCAATATCACCCAGTGTCACAGCCATCCCTCACTGTTCACAGTATCACCCAGTCGTCACAGCCATCCTCCTGGTCACATATCACCAGGTCACAGCCATCACCTCCTCCTGTTCACTAATCACCCAGCGTCACAGCCATCCCTCGTTCAAATATCACCCAGCGTCACAGCCTCTCCTCCTGTTCACATAGCACCCAGCGTCACAGCCACCCTCCTGTTCACATATCACCCAGGTCACAGGCCAGCCCTCCTGTTCACATATCACCCAGTTCACAGGCAGCCTCCTGTTCACATATCACCAGTGTCACAGCCAATCCCCTTCCTGTTCCACATATCACCCAGTGTCCACAGCCACATCCTGGTTCACATATCACCCAGGGTCACAGCCATCCCTCCTGTTCACATACACCCAGTGTCAAGCCATCCCTCTGTCACATATCACCCCTAGCCGTCACAGCACATCCCTCCTGTTCACATATCACCCAGCGTCACCGCCCATCCCTCCTGTTCAACATACAACCAGATGTCACAAGCCATCCCTCCTGTTCACATATCACCCAGTGTCACAGCCATCCCTCCTGTTCACATATCACCCAGTGTCACAGCCATCCCTCCTGTTCACATATCACCCAGCGTCACAGCCATCCCTCCTGTCACATTCACCCAGCGTCACAGCCAGCCCTCCTGTTCACATATCCACCAGCGTCACAGCCAGCCCTCCTGTTCACATATCTCCCCAGTGTCCACAGCCATCCCTCCTGTTCACATATCACCCGCGTCACAAGCCAGCCCACAGGGTGTAAAGTGCTGTGACTGGCCATCACATCTCCAGACCCTCAACCCTATTGATCATCTGTGGGACCTCTCAAACAGAAGGTAGGGGAGCCAAGGTCTGCAGCATCAACCAGCTCTGTGATGTGGTTCATGGAGGAATTAGACGAGGGATTCCAGGGGTAACATATGAAGCTCTAGTGGAATGCCCAGGAGAGCTAAGTTAGTGCTGGGAGATGATGGTTTAGACGTGAATGGCCGCGTTGTTCTATTGAGGGGGACACAATGTGTAAATTGTAGTGCAGTAAGTTTATTCTCTTCTGTCTCCTTCCGGCAGTTTGGTTATCGATACCCTGAAGGACGTCGATCACAGTAGGAAGTGTTATCGCATGGTCGGGGGGAGTGCTGGTGGAACGCACGTCAAGAAGTCCTTCCTGCTTAGAGAATAACAAAGAGCAGGTAATGTTCTGTCCTGGTGACACCAGGGGCGCTGTAACACTGTACTATAGAGCAATTTCAGGAGAAAGAGATGCAGGTTAAGTTCTGTCTGGTGGACACCAGGGGGGGGCGCTGTGTAAGTAAACACTGTACTATAGAGCACTTTCAGTGAGTAAAGAGATGCAGGTAATGTTCTGTCCTGGTGAACCGGGGGCGTTCTGTAACACGTACTATAGAGCACTTTCAGTGAGTAAAAGGATACAGGTAATGTTTGTCCTGGTGACACCAGGGGGCGCTTGTTGTAACACTGTACTATGAGCACTTTCAGTGAGTAAAAAAGAGATGCAGGTAAGTTCTGTCCTGGTGACACCAGGGGGCGCTGTTAACACTAAGTAAAAGAGATACAGGTAATGTTCTGTCCTGGTGACACCAGGGGCGGGCGCTGTAACCACTGTACTATAGAGCACTTCAGTGAGTAAAGAGAATACAGGTAATGTTCTGTCCTGGTGACACCAGGGGGCGCTGTAACAATACTATAGAGCACTTTAGTGAGTAAAAGGGATACAGGAATGTCTGTCCTGGTGACACCAGGGGGCTATGTAACACTGATATAGAGCACTTTAGTGAGTAAAAGAGATACAGGTAATGTTCTGTCCTGGTGACACCAGGGGGGCGCTGTAAACACTACTATAGAGCACTTTCAGTGAGTAAAAGGGATACAGGTAATGTTCGTCCTGGTGACACCAGGGGGCGCTGAACACTGTACATAGAGCACTTTCAGTGAGTAAAAGAGATGCAGGTAATGTTCGTCCTGGTGACACCAGGGGGCGCGTTTGTAACATGTACTATAGAGCACTTTCAGTGAGTAAAAGAGATGCAGGTAATGTTTGTCCTGGTGACCACCAGGGGGCGCTGTAACACTGTACTATAGAGCACTTCAGTGAGTAAAGAGATGAGGTAATGTTCTGTCTGGTGACACCAGGGGGCGCTGTAAACACTGTACTATAGAGCACTTTCAGTGAGTAAAAGAGATGCAGGTAATGTTCTAGGTCCTGGTGTGACACCAGGGGGCACTGTAACACTGTACTATAGAAGCACTTTCAGTGAGTAAAAGAGATACGGTAATGTTTCTGGTCCTGGTGACACAAGGGGGGGCTGTAAACACTGTACTATAGAGCACTTTCGTGAGTAAAGAGAAGAGATACAGTAATGTTCTGTTCCTGGGTGAACACCAGGTGGAGGGGCTGACTTGCTGTACCTTAAGTAAAAGAGATGAGGTATATTCTGTCTGGTGACAACCAGGGGGCGCTGTGTAAACTAAGTAAAAGAGATGCAGGTAATGTTCTGTCCTCGGTTGACACCAAGGAGTGTGTTCTTGCTGAAACACTGTACTATAGAGCATTTCAGTGCGAGTAAAAGAGATACAGGTAATGTTCTGTCCTGGTGACACCAGGGGGCACTGTAACACTGTACTATAGAGCACTTTCAGTGAGTAAAAGATATACAGGTAATGTTCTGTCCTGGTGACACCAGGGGGCGCTGTAACACTGGTCACATATAACCCAGTGTTCACAGCACAGCCATCCTGTCACATATCACCCAGTGTCACAGCCAGCCATCCTGTTAAATTATCACCACAGTGTCACAGCCCCCATTCCCCCGTTCACAATCACCCAGCGTCACGCCATCCCTGCTGTTTTCACCATATCCCCACCCAAGTGTCACAGCCAGCCTCCTGTTCACATATCCCCATGGTTTGTCAAGCCATCCCTTCCTGTTCACATATACCCGGCGTCACAGCCAGCCCCTCCTGTTCCAACTAACATATCACCAAAGTGTCAAGCGCTTCCCCTCCTGTGTCACATATCACCCAGTGTCACAGCACAATCCCTCCGGTACCTTCACCCAGCGTCACCAGCCATACCCTCCTTGTTCACATATCACCCAGCGTCAACAGCCGCCAGCCTCCTGTTCACTCACATAATCACACCAGTGTACAGCCCATCCCTCCTGTTTTTCTTCACATATCACCCGCGTCACAGCCATTCCCTCCTGTTCAACATATCAACCCAGTGTCCACAGCCCACATCCTCCCTCCTGTCACTATCACCCAGTCGTCACAGCCACCAAAGCCCTCCTTATGTTAACCACATTATCACCCAGTGTCACAGGCAATTCCCTAACTCTCGTTCACATATCCACCCAGTTGTCACAGCCATCCTCCTGTTCAAATACACCCAGGTCCACAGCCATTCCCTCCTGTTACAACTATCACCCAGCGTACAGCCCATCCCTCCTGTTCCAAACATATCACCCAGGTCACAGCCATCCCTCCTGTGCACTTATCACCAGTGTCACAGCCATCCCTCCGTTCAACATAATTCCCCCGTGTCCAGCTCCATTCCTGTTCACATATCACCCAGTGTCACAGCCATCCCTCCTGTTCACATATCAACCCAACGTGGACACAGCCAGCCCTCCTGTTCACATATCACCCAGTGTCACAGCCAGCTCCTCCTGTCACAATAACCCAGTGTCACAAGCCATCCCTCCTGTTCACATATCACCCATGTGTCAAGCCATCCCTACTGTTCAATAATCACCCAGTGTCACAGCAGCCTCTGTTCACTATCACCAGTGGTCACAGCCATCACCTCCCCCCCCCCCTGTTCACATATCACCCAGTGTCACGCCAGCCCCTCCTGTTCACCATACACCCAGTGTCACGCCATCCCTCCGTGACCTATCACCAAGTGTCACAGCAGCCCTCCTGTTCACATATCACCCAGGTCACAGCCATCCTCCTGTTACAATTTATCACCCTAGTGTCACAGCCAGCACTCCTGTTCACATATCAACCAGTGGGTCACAGCCAGCTCCCTGTTCACATATCACCAGTGTCACAGCCAAGCCCTCCTGTTCACATATCACCCAGTGTCACAGCCAGCCCTAATGTTCACATATAACCAGTGGTCACAGCCAGCCCTCCTGTTTCAAATATCACCAGCGTCACAGCCATCCCTCCTGTTCACATATCACCGTGGAACCTCACAGCCATCCCTCCTGTTCACATATCACCCAGTGTCACAGCCAGCCTCCTGTTCACATATACCAGTGTCACAGCCATGGCCCTCTGTTTCAATATCACCATGGTCACAGACATCCCTCCTGTTCACAATCACCCCAGTGTCACAGCCATCCTCCTGTTCCACATATCACCCAGGTCTCACAGCCATCCCTCTGTTCACATATCACCCAGTGTCACGCCATCCCTCCTGTTCACATATCACCCTAGTGTCACCGCCATCCCTTCACTGTTCAATATTTCACCCAGTGTCACAGCAGTCCCTCCTGTTCACTATCAACCCCAGTGTCAAGACCAGCCCTTCTGTTCACCATATCACCCCGGTCACAGCCATCCCTCCCTGTTCACATATCACCCGTGTCAAAGCCAGCCCTCTGTTCACAGTTCACCCAGTTGTCACCGCCATCCCTCTGTTCACATATCACCAGCGTCACAGCCATCCCTCCTGTTCACATATCCCCCAGTGTCACAGCCATCCCTCCTGTTCACATATCACCCAGTGTCAACAGCCAGCCCTCAGGTTCAAATACAACCAGTGTCACAGCCAGCCCTCTGTCACATAAGCACCAGTTGTCAAAGCCATCCCCTTCCTTTCACATATCACCCCAGCGTTCACAGCCATCCCTCCTGTCACATAATCACCCAGTGTAACGCCAGCCCTCCGTTCACATATAACCGTGTCACAGCATTCCCTCCTTGGGCACAGATCCCCAGGTCACAGCCAGCCTCCTGTTCACATATCACCCAGTGCACAGCCATCCCTCCTGTTCAAATATCACCCCAGTGTCACAGCCAGCCCTCCGTTCAATATCACCCAGCGTCAAAGCCATCCTCCTGTTCACATATCACCCAGTGTAAAACCATCCCTCCTGTTCACAGATCACCAGTGTCACAGCTACCTAATGTTTCACATATCACCCCCAAAGTGTCAACAGACATCCTCGGTCAACATACCCCCAGGTCACAGCCATCCCTTCGGTCACATATACCCAGCGTCACAGCCAGCCCTCGGTTCACATATCACCCAGTGTGTCACCAGCCATCCCTCCTGTTCACATATCACCCAGGCTCACAGCCCAGCCCCCTCCTGTCACATATCACCCAGTGTCACAGCTATCCCTCCGGTTAAAAGATCACCCAGTGTCACAGCCATCCCTCCTGTTCAAATCGCCCAGCGTCACAGCCATCCCTCCTGTAACATATCACCCAGATGTCCAGCCGATCCCTCCTGTTCACTATCACCCAGTGTCACAGCATCCCTCTGTTCCACATATCACAGAGTCAACAGCCATCCCTCTGTTCACATATCACCCAGTGTCACAGCCATCCCTCCTGTTCACTATCACCAGTGTCACAGCCATCCTCCTGTTCACATATCACCCAGTGTAACAGCCATCCCTCTGTTTCACATATTCCACAGCGTCACAGCCAATCCCTCCTTGCAATCGGCACCCAGTGTCACAGCACCCTCCTGTTCACATATCACCCAGTGTCAGCACATCTCTCCTGTTCCACTTCACCGCGGTCCACAGCCGCCCTTCCTGTTCAAATATAACACCCATGTCACAGCCAGCCCTCCTGGTCACATATCCACCAGTGTCACAGCCATCCCTCTCTGTACAATCACCAGAGTAACACTCCCTGGCAGCATATCACCCAGCAAGCCATCCCTCGGTTCACATATCACCATGCCACCCCTGGTTTACTTCCAGTGTCACAGCCATCCCATCCGATCACCATATCACCCAGTGTCACAGCCATCCCTCCTGTCTCACATATCACACAGCTGTTCACAGCCATCTCTCTGTTCACATATCACCCGGGTCACGCCATCCCTCGTTACCTTCACCCAGCGTAGAAGGATCACCTCATGTTTCACATATCACCCGTGGTCACAGCCAACCCTCCTGTTCACATATCACCCAGCGTCACAGACAGACCTCCGTTCACTAAATCACCGAGTCACAGCCACCTAGTTACAATCCCCCAGTGTCAGCAGCCCTACTCGTTCACATATCACCAGCTGTTCACAAGCCAGTCCCTCCTGTTCACCCATTCCACCCAGGTAAGCTCCAACAGAATCACCATTACAGCTCCTCCGGTCACATATCACCCCGTGCAAAGCCATCCCTCTTGTTCACAATACACCCAGTGTCACCAGCCATCCTCTGTTACCATATCACCCAGTGTCACGCCAATCCGCTGTTCACATATCACCCAGTGTCACAGCCATCCCTCTGTTCACATATCACCCAGTGTCACAGCCATCCCTCCTGTTCACATATCACCCAGGTCACGCCATCCCTCTGTTCACAGATCACCCAGTGTCACGCATCCCTCATGTTCACATAGCACCCAGGTCACAGCCATTCCCTCCTGTTAATTCACAGGTGACCTCACTTCCATATCAGCGTCACAGCCATCTCCTCTGTTCAACATATCACCCAGTGTCACAGCCAATCCCTACTGTTCACATATCACCCAGTGTCACAGCCACTCCTCCTGTTCACATATCCCCAGTCAGCACTCAGGCATTCACAGCTCACCATCCTCCTGTTAACTAATCACCAGCGTCCACAGCCATCGCTCCTGTTTCACATATCACCCAGTGTCACAGACAGCCCTCCTGTTCACATATTCACACGTGCACAGCCATCCCTCCTGTTCACATATCCAACCGTGTCACAGCCATGCCCTCCTGTTCATTACCATCACCATCGTTCATTACACCAGTGTCACAGCCATCCTCCTTTCACATATCACCCAGCGCCGCATCTCGTTACATACACCAAGTGTCACACCCCCTGTTCACATATCACCCAGCGTCACGCCGATTCCCTCATGTTCACTATATCACCCAGGGTCACAGCCATCCCTCTCGTTCAAATATACACCCAGTGTCACAGCCAAGCCTCCTGTCACAGTATACCCAGTTGTCACAGCCAGCCCTCATGTTCACATATCACCCAGTGTCACAGCCATCCCTCCTGTTCACATATACCAGTGCACAGCCATCCTATTTACATATCACCAGTGTCACAGCCATCACTCTCTGTCACATATCACCCGACGTCACAGCCATCCCTCTTCAATATCACCGTTCACATCTCTGTCATCACCAGTGTCACAGCCATCCCTCCTGTTCCCACCACAAATACAACCAGCGTGAACAAGCCATCCCTCCTGTTCACATAACCCAGTGTACAGCATCCCTCCTGTTCACATATCACCCAGTGTCACAGCCATGCCCTCCTGTTCACAGATCACCAGTGTCACAGCCATCGCCTCTGTTCACATATCACCCAGGTCACAGCCATCAGCTTCCATGTTCACATATCAACCCAGGTCACAGCCATGCCCTTCCTGTTCAATATCACCCAGCGTCACAGCCATACCCTCTGTTCACATATCACCAAGCGTCACACCATCCCCTGTTAACATATCACCCAGTGTCCACAGCCCTCCTGCTGTCACATATCACCCAGGTCCAGCCATCCTCCGTTCAACATATCACAGCTGTCACAGCCAGCTCCGTGTTTCAACATATCACCCAGTGTCACAGCCCACTCATTCACATCTTCACCAGTGTCACAGCAATCCCTTCCTGTTCAAATATCACGCCAGCGTCACAGCCATGCCCTCGTGTTCACATATACACCAGGGTCACAGCATCCCTCCTGTTCACATATCACCCAGTGTCACAGCCACGCCTATTCACATCATCACCACGTGTCACAGCCAGCCCTCCTGTTCACATATCACCTCCAGCCATCCTGTCACAGATACCCAGTCACCTACCTCCGGTTCATTCACCCAGTCAGCACCTTGTTCACCACACCGCGTCACAGCACCCTCTGTCACTATCACCCAGTGTCACAGCCATCTCCTGTTCACAGATCACCCAGTAGTCCAAGCCATCCCTCATGTTCACATATCACCCCCCCGGTCCCAGCCATCCTCTTGTCACATATCACCCAGTGTCACAGCAGCCCTCCTGTTCACATATCCCCATCCAACAGCCGTTCATCACCGTCGCCAGCCCTCCTGTTACATATCACCCAGCGTCACAGCCAGCCCTCCTGTCAATACAGTTCAACCACCCACTCGCACATATCACCGCGTCCAGCCATCCCTCCTGTGCACATATCACCCAGTCGTCACAGCCATCCCTCCGACTTCCAGTGTCCAAGCACTATGTCAACCACAGTGTCCAGACATCTGCACATACCCTCACCCTCTGTTTCACATATCACCCAGTGTCACAGCACTCCTCCTGTTCACATAATCACAGGGTCACAGCCATCCCTCCGTTCAAATATGCACCCAGCGTCACAGCCAGCCCTCATGTCACATATAGCACCAGTGTCACAGCACAGCCCTCATGTTCACAGATCAACCCGTTGTCACAGCCCACCTCCTGGTCAATTATCACCCAGTGTCACAGCCATCCTCCTGTCACATATCACCCAGCGTCACAGCCAGCCCTCCTGTTACATATCACCCAGTGTCACAGCCATGCCCTCTACTGTTCACATATCACCCAGTCACAGCAGCCCTCCTGTTCCAATACACCCAGCGGTTCACAGCCATCCCCTCGTTCACATATTCACCAGTGTCACAGCCATGCCCTACTGTTCACATATCACCCGCTGTCCACATCCAGACCTCCTGTTCCCATATCACCCAGTGTCACAGCCACCCTCCTGTTACATATCACCCAGTGTCACAGCCAGCCTCTGTTCACATATCACCAGCGGTCACAGCCATGCCTCCTGTTTACACATCACCCAGGTCACAGCCAGCCCTCCATGTTACATATCACCCCAGTGTCACAGCATCTCTCCTGTACCATATCACCATGGGTCACAGCCATCCCTCCGTGTCACATACACCCAGCGTCACAGCCACCCTCTCCTGTCACACATAACCGTGTCAAGCCAGCCCTCCTGTTCACATTATCACCAGTGTCACAGCACATGCCTACTGTCGACATATCAACCAGTGTCACAGCATCCAGCCTTCCTGTTTCACATATCCCCAGTGTCACAGCCACCCTTCCTGTTCACATATCACCCAGTGTCACAGCCTAGCCCTGTCCTAACCATGTCCGCCACCCTGTTCAAGAACCAGTGTCACACGCAGCCCTCCTGTTCACATATACACCCAGTGTACCGCCAGGCCTCCTGTTCACATATCACCAGGTCACAGCAGCCCTCCTGGCCACATTATCACCAGGGTCCACAGCCCTCTCTCGTCAATTATCACCCAGGTCACAGCCATCCCATCCGTGTGTTAATATCCACCAGTGTCACCAGCCAGATCCCTGTTCACATCACCAGTGCACAGCCAGCCCTCCTGTTCACATATCACCCAGTGTCACCAGCCATACTACTCGGTATCACACTCCGCCACACCTTTCAAGTTCACCAGAGCACAGCATCCTGTTCACATATCACCCAGTGTCACAGCCAGCCCTCATGTTCACATATCACCAGTGCAGCCAGCCACAGTCTCAATTCCCTGCACACCGCCTGTCACATATCACCAGGGCACAGGCCTCCATCCTGTTCACATATCACCGCGTGTACACAGCCACCTCTCGGTTACATATCACACCGGTCACGCCAGCCCTCCTGTTCACATACACCCGTGGTACAGCCAGTCCCTTCCTGTTCACATATTCAACCCAAGCTCAGCCAGCCTCCGTTCCCATATCACCCGTGTCAACAGCCATCCGTCCTGTTCACAATCAACCGCGTCAAGCCATCCCTCTGTTCACATACACAGCGTCAACAGCCATCCCTCCTGTTCACATATACCCAGTGTCAACAGCAAAGCCCTCCTGTTCACATATCACCAGTGTCACAGCCAGCCCTCCTGTTATCATACATTCCAGCCCAGCTCCTGTTCCTTCACAGGCACACACCCTCCTGTTCACATATCACCCAGTGTCACAGGCCATCTCTCATGTTCACTAATTCCACCACCAGCGTCAACAGCCTCATCATCCTGTTGTCACATATCACCCAGCTCCACAAGGCCATGCATCCTGTTCACATATCACCCAGTGTCACGCCATCCCCTGTTCACATATCACCCAGTGTCACCCATCCTCCGTCAATACCAGCAGTAGCCCTCCCGTTCACATATCCCAGTGGTCACAGCCAACCCTCCTGTTCAATATACACAGCGTCACAGCCAGCCCTCCTGTTCACATATCACCAGGTCACACAGCCATCCCTCTTCTCACAATCACACCAGTGCCCAGCCATCCTCCTGTCTATCACAGCGATCACGCCAGCCTGTTCATATACCAGCCGCAGCCCCTCCTGTTAATATCACCCAGGGTCAAGCCCTCCTTCTGTTCAATATCACACAGCGTCACAGCCAGCCCTCTGTTTACATATTCACCAGCGTCACAGCCAGCCACTTCTGTTCCAAGGCACCCAGTGTCACAGCCAAGCTCCCTCCTCCTCACCCATCCAGCCTCCCACTCCGTGTCCACATTCACCCAGTGTCACCGCAGCCCTCCTGTTCAAAATATCACCCCAGTGTTCGCCACACCGCCATATCACCCATGCACACCTCCCTCCTGTTCACATATCCACGCCAGCATCCCTGTCAATCCCTAGGCCATTCCTTCTATCAGTCAGTGTTCACCATCCCAGGGTCACACCAGCCTCTGTACATACCATGTCCAGCAATGACTGTTCACATATCACCCAGTGTCACAGACCGCCCTCCGTGTTCACATATACCCGAGTGTCACAGCCAGCCTCCTGTTCACATATCACCCAGTCGTCACAGCCAGTCCTCCGGGTACATATCACCCAGCGTCACAGCCATCCACTCCTGTTCACATATCACCCAGTGTCACAGCCAGCCCTCCTGTTCACATAACCCAGGTCAGCCAGCCTTCGTTACATTACAGTCATCCGCCCTCCTGTACCTCACAGGCGCCATCCGTTCACATATCACCCAGTGTCACAGCCATCCTCCTGTTTCACAATCACCAGGTCACAGCCATCCATCCTGTGTGCACACATATCACCCAGTGTCACAGCATGCCCTCCTGTCACATATCACCCAGCGTCACAGCCATCCCTCCTGTTCAATATCACCAGTGTCCACAGCCCTCCTCCTGTTCAACATATCCCACCCAGTGTCACAGCCTCCCTCTGTTCACATATCACCCAGTTCACAGCCACCTCTCGTTCACAGATCACCAGTTGACCGAGCCATCCCTTCTGTTTCCATATCACCCAGTGTTACCATCATCCCTCAGTTCATCTATCACCCAGTGTCACACAGCCTCTCTGTTCACATTCACCCGCGTCACAGCCCATCCCCCTGTTCACAGATCCACCCCCCCCACAAGTGTCACATCCATCACCTCCTGTTCAATATCACCAGGTCAACAGCCATCCTCCTGTTCAACCATAATCACCCAGCTGTCAAGCCACCTCCTGTCACATGATACCCAGCGTCACAGCATCCCTTCCTGTCACATATCACCGCGGACAGCCCCGTTACTACACCAGGCAGCCATCCCTCTGTTTCAATATCACCAGACGTCACAGCCATCCCCTCCTGTTCACATATCACCCAGAGCGTCACAGCCATCCTCTGTTAAATATCACCCGATCAGCCACGTCAATCACAAGTCACAGCATCTCTCCTGTGCACATATCACCAGACGTCACAGCCAGCTCCCTGATTCACATTCACCAGTGTCACACGGCCATCACTCTGTGTCACATATCCACCCCGGTCACAAGCCATCCTCTGTTCACATATCACCCGTGTACAGCACCTGTTATACACCCAGGTCAGCCATCCCTGTTCACAATACCCAGTGTCACGCAACATCTCTGTTCACATATCACCCCAGTGTCACAGCCATCCCTCCCTGTTCCACATTATCACCCAGTGTCACAGCCACCCTCCTGTTACATATCACACACAGTGCACAGCCATCCCTCCGTTCCACATATCACCCAGTGTCACAGCCATCCTCTGTCACAATCACCCAGGGTCACAAAAGGGGCCCATCCCTCCTGTTCACATATCACCTTTCAGTGGACACAGCCAGCCCCTCCTGTTCACATATCACCAGTGTCAAGCCATCCCTCCTTGTATGTCACAGTATCACCCGTGTCAAGCCAGCCCTCCTGTTCACCAATCACCCCAGTGTCACAGCATAAGGCCCTCTGTTCACAATACCCAGTGTCACAGCCAGCCCTTCATGTTCACATATCACCCGAGTGTCAAGCCAGACCCTCAGTTCAAATATCAACCCAGTGTCACAGCCAGCCCCCCTGTTCACATATCACCCATTGTTCACAGCCATCTCCTCCTTCACATATCACCCAGTGTCCACAGCCGCCCCTGTTCACATACTACCCAGTGCACAGGCATCCCTCCTGTTCACCATATCACCCAGTGTCAAGCCAGCCCCTTGTTCACATATCATCCCAGGGGTTCACAGCGAATGCCTCCTGTTCACAGATCACCAGTGTCGACAGCCATCCCTCGCTGTTACCATATTCACCCAGCGTCCAGGCCAGCTCTCCTGTTACATAATCCCCCGCGTCACAGCCATCCCTCTGTTCACATATTCACCCAGTGTCACAGCCAGCCCTCTGTTCACATATCACCCAGTGGTCAAAGCCAGCCCTCCTGTTCACATATCACCCAGTGTCACAGCCATCCCTCCTGTTCACATATCACATCCAGATGTCATCACCAGCGTCACAGCCATCCTCCGGTTCACATATCACCAGGTCACAGCCATACCTCCTGTTCACTAATCACCCAGCGTCACAGCCATCCCTCCTGTTCAATATCACCCAGCGTCACAGGCCATTTCCTCCTGTTCACATAGCACCCAGCGTCACAGCCTCCCCTCTGTTCACATATCACCCAGAGTCACAGCCGCCCTCCTGTTCACATATCACCCAGTGTCACAGCAGCCCTGTTCACATATCACCAGTGTCACAGCCATCCCTCCTGTTCAAATATCACCCAGTGTCACAGCCATCATCCTTTCACATATCACCCAGGCGTCACAGCCATCCCTCCTGTTCACATATCACCCAGTGTCACAGCCATCCCTCTGTCACATATCACCCAGTGTCCCAGCCATACTCGTTCACAATCACCCAGCGTACAGCCTCCTCCTGTTCACATATCACCCAGCGTCACACAGCCATCCCTCCTGTTCAACATCACCCAGTGTCACAGCCCATCCCTCCTGTTCACATATCACCCAGTGTCACAAGCATCCCTCCTGTCACATATCACCCAGTGTCACAGCCATCCCTCCTGTTCACATATCCACCCAGCGTCACAGCCATCCCTCCGGTTCACATAATCACCCAGCGTCACAGCCAGCCCTCCTGTTCACATATCCACCAGCGTCACAGCCAGCCCTCTGTTACATATCCCCAGTGTCACACCATCCCTCCTGTTCACATATCCCCGCGTCACAGCCAGCCCACAGGGTTGGTAAAGGTGCGGACTGGCCATCACATCTCCAGACCTCAACCCTATTGATCATCTGTGGGACCTCATCAAACAGAAGGTAGGGGAGCCAAGGTCTGCAGCATCACACCAGCTCTGTGATGTGGTTCATGGAGGAACTAGACGAGGATTCCAGGGGTAACATATGAAGCTCTAGTGAAGCCCAGGAGAGCTAAGTTAGTGCTGGGAGATGATGGTTTAGACGTGAATGGCCTGCGTTGTTCTATTGAGGGGGACACAATGTGTAATTGTAGTGCAGTAAGTTTATTCTCTGTCTCCTTCCGCAGTTTGGTTATCGATACCCTGAAGGACGTCGATCACAGTAGGAAAGTGTTATCGCATGGTCGGGGGAGTGCTGGTGGAACGCACCTGTCCAGGAAGTCACTTCCTGCTTTAGTAGAATAACAAAGAGCAGGTAAATGTTCTGTCCTGGTGACACCAGGGGGCGCTGTAACACTGACTATAGAGCACTTTCAGTGAGTAAACAGAGATCAGGTAATGTTCTGTCTGGTGACACCAGGGGGCGCGTGTAAAACTGTACTATAGAGCACTTTCAGTGAGAAAAGAGATGCAGTGTAATGTTCTGTCCTGGTGACACCGGGGGCGCTGTACACGTACATAGAGCATTTCAGTGAGTAAAGAGATACAGGTAGTTCTGTCCTGGTGACACCAGGGGGCGCTGTAACACTGTACTATAGAGCACTTTCAGTGAGTAAAAGAGATGCAGGTAATGTTCTGTCCTGGTGACACCAGGGGGCGCTGTAACACTAAGTAAAAGAGATACAGGTAATGTTCTGTCCTGGTGACACCATGGGGCGCTTGGTAACCACGGTACTATAGAGCACTTTCAGTGAGTAAAGAGATACAGGTAATGTTCTGTCCTGGTGACACCAGGGGGCGCTTTGTAACAATACTATAGAGCACTTTCAGTGAGTAAAAGGGATACAGGTATGTTCTGTCTGGTGACACCACAGGGGGCTTGTAACACTGTACTATAGAGCACTTCAGTGAGTAAAAGAGATACAGGTAATGTTCTGTCCTGGTGACACCAGGGGGGCGCTGTAAACAATACTATAGAGCACTTTCAGTGAGTAAAAGGGATACAGGTAATGTTTGTCCTGGTGACACCAGGGGGCGCTGAACACTGTACTATAGAGCACTTTCAGTGAGTTAAAAGAGATGCAGGGAATGTTCTGTCCTGGTGACACCAGGGGGCGCTGTAAACACTGTACTATAGAGCACTTTCAGTGAGTAAAAGAGATGCAGGTAATTTTATGTCCTGGTGACACCAGGGGGCGACTTGTAACACGTACTATAGAGCACTTCAGTGAGATAAAGAGATGCAGGTAATGTTCTGTCTGGTGACACCAGGGGGGCGCTGTAACACTGTACTATAGAGCACTTTCAGTGAGGTAAAAGAGATGCAGGTAATTTTATGTTCCTGGTGACACCAGGGGGCACTGTAACACTGTACTATAGAGCACTTTCGTGAGTAAAAGAGATACAGGTAATGTTCTGTCCTGGTGTGACACAGGGGGCGCTTGTAACACTGTACTATAGAGCACTTTCAGTGAGTAAAAAGAGATACAGGTAATGTTCTGTTCTGGTGACACCAGGGGACTCTTTTGTTGTACCTAAGTAAAAAGAGATGAGGGTAATGTTCGTCCTGGTGACAACCAGGGGGCGCTTGTAACACTCAAGTAAAAGAGAGCAGTAATGTTCTGTCCTGGTGACACCATGGGAAGCGTTGTGCTGAACACTGTACTATGAGCATTTTCAGTGAGTAAAAGAGATACAGGTAAATGTTCTTCTGGTGACACCAGGGGGCACTGTAACACTGTACTATAGAGCACTTCAGTGAGTAAAGATAACAGGTAATGTTCTGTCCTGGTGACACCAGGGGGCGCCTGTAACACGTATATAGAGCATTTAGTGAGTAAAGAGATACAGGTAATGTTCTGTCATGGTGGAACAGGGGCGCCTTTTGTAACACTGTACTATAGAGCACTTTCAGTGAGTAAAAGAGATACAGGTAATGTTCTGTCCTGGTGACACCAGGGGGCGCTGTAACACTGTACTATAGAGCACTTTCAGTGAGTAAAAGAGATACAGGTAATGTTCTGTCCTGGTGACACCAGGGGGCACTGTAACTATGTTCAATTGTTCAGTGGAATCCCGCCAGGTAGATTGTGAGGTGCA
>JAACNH010000902.1:47970-88019 GCA_019447015.1 Hymenochirus boettgeri | reverse complement strand
CTGTAACACTGTACTATAGAGCACTTTCAGTGAGTAAAAGAGATACAGGTAATGTTCTGTCCTGGTGACACCAGGGGGCACTGTAACTATGTTCAATTGTTCAGTGGAATCCCGCCAGGTAGATTGTGAGGTGCACTCCCTGTAGCCTGTGCCACGTCAGGTAAGTATCAATTCCACTTCAGTTCATAGGGAAGCACACTCAAATAGAATATTCTTACAACAATTCCATTTATTAAGTGCTCAACACACAAACCAGGTACACAACGTATCAGGGGGTCCAACCCCCTTCCTCAGGTGACACCAGGGGGCGCTGTAATACCAGTAATACTCAATATTATATAGTATCCCTGTACCAACCAGAACTACAGTAAATGTATTAATACTGGTAATTCTCAATGTTATATAGTATTCCTGTACCAACCAGAACTACAGTACATGTATTAATACTGGTAATTCTCAATATTATATAGTATCCCTGTACCAACCAGAACTACAGTAAATGTATTAATACCGGTAATTCTCAATATTATATAGTATCCCTGTACCAACCAGAACTACAGTATATGTATTCATACCGGTAATTCTCAATATTATATAGTATGTCTGTACCAACCAGAACTACAGTATGTTTTAATATCAGTAATTCTTAATATGATATAGTATCCCTGTACCAACCAGAACTACAGTATATGTATTAATACCAGTAATTCTCAATATTATATAGTATCCCTGTACCAACCAAAACTACAGTATATGTATTAATACTGGTAATTCTCAATATTATATAGTATCCCCGTACCAACCAGAACTACAGTATATGTATTAATACCAGTAATTCTCAATATTATATAGTATCCCTGTACCAACCAGAACCACAGTATATGGATTACCAATAATACTGAATATTATATAGTATCCCCGTACCAACCAGAACTACAGTATACCGGTATGTATTAATACCAGTAATTTTCAATATTATACTGTAGTTCTGGTTGGTACGGGGATACTATATAATGAGAATTACTGGTAATAATACATATACTGTAGTTCTGGTTGGTACAGGGATACTATATAATATTGAGAAATACTGGTATTAATACATATACTGTAGTTCTGGTTGTTACGGGGATACTATATATGTATTAATACCAGTAATTCTCAATATTATATAGTATCCCTGTACCAACCAGAACTACAGTATATGTATTAATACCAGTAATTCTCAAAATTATGTAGCATCCCTGTACTAACCAGATCTACAGTATATGTATTAATACCGATAATTCTCAATATTATGTAGTATGTCTGTACCAACCAGAACTACAGTATATGTATTAATACCAGTAATTCTTAATATTATATAGTATCCCCGTACCACCCAGAACTACATTATATGTATTAATACCAGTAATTCTCAATATTATATAGTATCCCCGTACCAACCAGAACTACAGTATATGTATTAATACCAGTAATTCTCAATATTATATAGTATCCCCGTAACAACCAGAACTACAGTATATGTATTAATACCAGTAATTCTCAATATTATATAGTATCCCTGTACCAACCAGAACTACAGTATATGTATTAATATCAGTAATTCTCAATATTATATAGTATCACTGTACCAACCAGAACTACAGTATATGTATTAATACCAGTAATTCTCAATATGATATAGTTTCCCTGTACCAACCAGAACTACAGTATATGTATTAATACCAGTAATTCTCAATATTATATAGTATCCCTGTACCAACCAAAACTACAGTATATGTATTAATACCAGTAATTCTCAATATTATATAGTATCCCTGTACCAACCAAAACCACAGTATATGTATTACCAATAATACTGAATATTGTTGTATCCCCGTACCAACCAGAACTACAGTATACCGGTATGTATTAATACCAGTAATTTTCAATATTATACTGTAGTTCTTGTTGGTACGGGGATACTATATAATATTGAGAATTTCTGGTAATAATACATATACTGTAGTTCTGGTTGGTACAGGGATACTATATAATATTGAGAATTACTGGTATTAATACATATATAGTATCCCCGTAACAACCAGAACTACAGTATATGTATTAATACCAGTATTTCTCAATATTATATAGTATCCCTGTACCAACCAGAACTACAGTATATGTATTATTAATACCAGTAATTCTCAAAATTATGTAGTATCCCTGTACTAACCAGATCTACAGTATATGTATTAATACCGATGCTTGTGAAGGTTCTCATTCATCCAGGTCATGGTATATCTGTTGTATTCAATTAGATCAACTGGACTTGAAATGTAGTTCTTGAAGACGTTTCGCTAGTCACCCGACTGGCTTTCTCAATTCAGAATGACTTGTACAAGAATCTGTGGCAATTATGTACCCTGGAAAATCCCAATTAGCATATCACAGCCAGGTGTTAAGGGTGTGATTAGATAGTGGCTAAGAGGTGTTATAGGAACGCCCAGAGTAAGGTGTTAAAACAGCATTGTACATGGCAGACAGTTGGTGTCGAACCCCCCCACCTCTATTTAGGCTTGGTTTCTTTATTTTCACATAAATGGCCTCCTTAACACCTCTCTTGAACCAGTCACGTTCCTTCGCCAGTATGTTAACATTACAATCTTCAAAGGTAGGTCCTTTATCCTTAAGATGCAGATACACGGCTGAGTCCTGACCCGAGGAATTGGCTCTTCTGTGCTGGGCCATACGTTGATGCAGTTGCTGTTTGGTCTCCCCCACATACAAATCAGAGCATTCTTCACTGCACTGCACTGCGTATATGATGTCGCTTTTCTTGTGTTTAGGCATTGGGTCTTTCGGATGTACCAATTGCTGCCTTAGTGTGTTGTTCGGTTTAAAGCAGACACTTACTCTGGGCGTTCCTATAACACCTCTTAGCCACTATCCAATCACACCCTTAACACCTGGCTGTGATATGCTAATTGGGATTTTCCAGGGTACATAATTGCCACAGATTCTTGTACAAGTCATTCTGAATTGAGAAAGCCAGTCGGATGACTAGCGAAACGTCTTCAAGAACTAAACTTCAAGTCCAGTTGATCTAATTGAATACAACAGATATTAATACCGATAATTCTCAATATTATGTAGTATGTCTGTACTAACCAGAACTACAGTATATGTATTAATACCGATAATTCTCAATATTATGTAGTATGTCTGTACCAACCAGAACTACAGTATATGTATTAATACCAGTAATTCTCAATATTATATAGTATGTCTGTACCAACCAGAACTACAGTATATGTATTAATACCAGTAATTCTCAATATTATATAGTATCCCCGTACCAACAAGAACTACAGTATATGCATTAATACCAGTAATTCTCAATATTATATAGTATCCCTGTACCAACCAGAACTACAGTATATGTATTAATACCAGTAATTCTCAATATTTTTTAGTTTTAGAAACTTATCCAGGCCTTTTTTAAAGCTATTCAATAAACTTGCCATTACCACATCTGCTGGAAGACAGTTCCACAGTGTCACCGTTCTCAGTGTAAAGAAACCTTTCCTAACCTGAAGATGAAACTTCTTTTTTTCCAACCTTAAAGGATGTCCGCATGTCCTCTGATATGACCGATTAGTTAACAATAAACCAGAGAGTTCATTGTATGGGCCATTAATATATTTATATAAGGTTATCATGTCCCCACGCAAACGTCGCTTCTCCAATGTAAACAGCCCTAACTTGTCTAATCTGCCTGCATAGTCAAGCCCCTCCATTCCCTTTATTAATTTAGTTGCCCTTATCAACATTAAATCCCATCTGCCATTCTGCTGCCCATTGTGATAATCTATCTAGGTCTTGCAGCACTTGCACATCATTGGAAGTTTCCAAAGCTCTGCATAGTTTAGTGTCATTGGGAAACACAGAGACCTTAAACAGAAGTGGCCCCAGTACAGAACCCTGAGGGGCCCCACTTAGACCTTTATCCCAAATAGATGTAGCTCCATTAACCACCACTCTCTGTTTACGATCCAATAATCAGTTCTCTATCCATGAACAAATAGGAGTAAAACGTGTCCTAGTGAAAGTAAAGACTGTGAGGTATGTAGATGAAGTCATTTGTACAAATAGTGAAATTTGGTAGAATAGTGAAAATAGTGAAATAGTATCGGTGCCCTTTGGTCGCCTCGTGCCCCTCGTGCCTCGTCCTCGTGCCCTTTGTCCCCTCGTTGCCCCTCGTGTGCCCTCGTCCTCGTGCCGTTTCGGTCGTCCTCGTGCCCCTCGTGCCCTCGTCCTCGTGCCTTTGGTGTCCTCTGACTTGGTCGCCTCTGCCCCTGTCCCTCGTCCTCGTGCCCTTTGGTCGCCATACGTGCCCCTCGTGCCCTCGTCCCTCGTGCCCTTTGGTCGACCTCGTGCCCCTCTCGTGCACATAGCCTATGATATTTGGTAAAATAGTGAAATAGTAATAGTGAAATTTGGTAGACTTTGCCCAGTTACCGTTAGCTGTGTGTGGGTGTTTTTCCTGTACAATAATGATTGATCTCTGTGTCTAGATGTCATTTTGCTTCTATTTCTAACTTTGCAGATCCAGAAGGTCCTGGGGTCCCTAAACACACAACTACAAGCCAAGGGCCGTGAGCTGAATGAGTTTCGGGAGAAACACAATATTCGCATCATGGGGGAAGACGAGACCAAGCAGCAGTCCAAGGACAACGATGATGCAAGTGGGTCCAAGTCGAGCTCTGCTGGGGTCCTGGTGTCCTGATATCCTGCACACACCTTGTCTCCTGTTCATGTCTCCCCCGCAAACCACCGACTCCCAGTGTCCCTTTTCCTAGAAGGAGTGGCGGCCATTGTTGGACTTTAAACTGGCCGCACTTTCCAGGAATTCTATTAGGGTTTTATTTATGGACTCTCCCCTCGGTTATAACCTGGATGTCCTATAGGTGATGGACAGGGGGCTCTATCCAGTGGGAGATGATTTGTACTGGCAGGTCACTAAACACAACACAATAAAGCTAATGATTCTTCATTAAAGGGGTGGCCGTACCCTTTATTTAAACATTTTGTGAAGGTCACACCTCCTTTAGAGCTGTACAAGCTTGAACATGCTCAGAGCAGGCAGTCAGTCATTGGCTGACAGCTGCTACCCAGAAATGCTGCTTCTGCCTTACCTGATCCACACCCCATTGCAGAATGGACAGGGGACATTGCTGGAACAAAGGGTCATTTTTATAAAGGGTCAATAATGGTAATTACAGCTATTGATCCTTCATGAAACCGGCGCTGTTTATGGAATCTATCAATAGTCTAATAAGTAAGGCCAGCATTATGATCAATGGGAAAGGGGCAATCTGGTCTGTTTTTATATGAATAAAAACCAGTTCTTCAGGACTCCACTAGGTGGCGATATTTTCAATGGTATAAATTCAATCAGCTTAATTAAAAAAAAAACAGCATGGGGGTGGCAGAAGCCTTTGGGCCTTGTACAATGTTACAATTACAGTAGAATTTAAAATTAATTTTGTATTAATAAATAGCAGAATTAGAAATTAATGGAAAGACAATGAAGCCATAGACCAATAGCTTATAGACCTTTATTGTTCTTATATTTGGAGAATTTACAGATATCTCCAGTCCGTTGTTGGGCTGAGTGATGCTCCTTTATTCCTTCTTTGGTATTGGCTAGAAATCTCAGGTAGGCGTGTCCCTAACCGCAATGCTCCGGCTTGAGATGGCCCCATTTTTCTTTTGTCCCCATGTGGCTAGTGGATATCCAAGGTGCAGATCTGAGCACAGGGTGTTTTACCGTCCACACCAAAGCCTCCCACCAAATAAAGACGGTCGTTGAGCAGGCAAATCCGGTGTCCTACTCTGCTCTGCTGCCGGTCTGGGCTAGGGAAATGGAACCAGTGCAATGGAGAGAAACCTTAAAACCAGGGGAAAAAAATAAGGTTTAGCTTGTCCTTTATTTAGTATTTATCTAACAACACTGAAGACTTAGACTTACAGACACGGTGATAGGAACCGGTAAAAAACTCACGTGTGTCGCATATGTAGAGACCGTTGGTTACAGCGTCCCGGCTCTTTGTGAGCGTCTCTCCACCGTATGCGACCACAAATGGTCCGACCATGACGGAGCAAGACAGGTGGCGGAGGCTTTTAGGCGGTGATGGGGCGGCTGTCTCTGTAGCCACAAGACGGGAAAGCTGCTCGGTGAGCCGCGGACAATGTTCGCTGTTTATCTGGAATAGTGAGATAAAAGTCACCTTCACGTGTTCCATCTAGACGTTCTAAACACACGTTCAGCATAAATGGAAATTATTGAGCTAACGTTTCATTTCATCACTAGCTGGACACTAATGGTGGCCACACTTTTACCAATTGTATTGTACAATGTGCGTTCTCAGACGGTAATGGTTTCCAACTAAAAAGACCGAGAAAACTGGCCATTGAGCTATGTTGGACGTGCTGTATGAGGGCCCCATATATGGTCTGACGGGTGAGCAACGGGGCAGACAATTGGTTGAAACTCAATCGGAATGTAGCAGTTGAATTTCTCCATCTTGTGCCATGTTGAGCTGATGGGATTCTGATTGGTTCGATCAGCCATATGGTGGCCATCTGGGCTGTTTTTAGGCATAGGCCACCTAGGCAAAGAACCCTGTCAGCTTTTACTTGCTGTGGTAGAACTGCTCTCCTTGTTCTGCTGTAATTTGTAACATTATATCTAGTACAGAGCCTGAACTCCACACACTCTACATAGGAACAAATGTTACAATGTTACAAATGAACTGAATGTGTTAGATCTGCTCTCCTTGTTCTGTAATTTGTAACATTGTATCTAGTACAGAGCCTGAACTTGGATACAATGTTATGTTACAAATGAACTGAATGCGTTAGATCTGATCTCCTTGTTCTGCTCTGAATCTGTAACATTGTATCTAGTACGGAGCCTGAACTTGGATACAATGTTACAAATGAACTGAATGCGTTAGATCTTGCTCCCTTGTTCTGCTGTAATTTGTAACATTGATCTAGTACGGAGCCTGAACTTGGATACAATGTTACAAATGAACTGAATGTGTTAGATCTGCTCTCCTTCTCTGCTGTAATTTGTAACATTGATCTAGTACGGAGCCTGAACTGGATACAATGTACAAATGAACGAATGTGGTTAGATCTGCTCTCCTTGTTGCTGTAATTGTAAAATTGTATCCAAGTTCAGGCTCCCGTTAATGATACAAGGTACAAATTACATCAGAACAAGGAGAGCAGATCTAACGCATTCGGTTCATTTGTAACATCGTATCAAAGTTCAGGCTCCGTACTAGATACAATGTTACACATTACAGCAGAACAAGGAGATCAGATCTAACGCATTCAGTTCATTTGTAACATCGTATCCAAGTTCCGGCTCCGTACTAGATACAATGTTACACATTACAGCAGAACAAGGAGAGCAGATCTAACACATTCGGTTCATTTGTAACATTGTATCCAAGTTCAGGCTCCGTACTAGATACAATGTTACAAATTACAGCAGAAGAAGGAGAGCAGATCTAACACATTCAGTTCATTTGTAACATTGTATCTAGTACGGAGCCTGAACTTGGATAGTCAATGCCGGTACACACTGTAGTAATCGTGTCAATTGCCGGTACACACTGGTAATCGTGTCCAATGCCGGTACACCACTGTATAGTGTCAATGGCGGTACACAATGTATATCGTGTCTGTCAGATGCCGGTACCACTGTATTCTGTCAATGCCGGTACACACGTATATCGTGTCAATCCCGGTACACAACTGTATATCGTGTCAATGCCGGTACACAACTGTATATCGTGTCAATGACGGTTACACACTGAGTTATCGTGCAATTGGCGGTTCAACACACTGTATATCGTGTCAATGCCGGTACACACTGTATATCGTGTCAATGCCGGTACACACTGTATATCGTGTCAATGCCGGTACACACTGTATATCGTGTCAATGCCGGTACACACTGTATATCGTGTCAATGCTGGTACACGTATATCGTGCAATGCCGGGTACACACGTGATATCGTGTCAATGCTGGTACACACGTTATAATCGTGTCGATGCGGTACACACATGTATATCGTGTGTCGATGCGGCGTACATACTGTATATCGTGTCAATACTGGTACATACTGTTGTATATCGTGTCAATGACTGGTGTACATACCTGTGATATCGTGTCATGCCTGGTACACTACGGTATATCTGCAATGCTGGTACATTACTTGTTATGGTCAAGGTGTGGTACATACTGTGTATCGTGTCATGCGGTACAGACTGTATCGGTCAATGCTGGTACTACTGTTTAATATGTCAATGCCTGGGTAACATACTGTATATCGTGTCAATGCGGTACATACTGTATCGTGTCAATGCTGGACATACTGTATATGCGTGTCGAGCTGGTACACACTGAATCGTGTCAATGCAGGTCGTTATGTGTATGTTGTCAATGCGGTAATACTGTATATAGTGTCAATGCTGGTACATACTGTGCATCGTGTCAATCCAGCCACACTGTAATCGGGCAATGCAGGTCACACTGTATATCGTGTCAATGCTGTGGTACAGTACTGATATCGTGTCAATGCGGTACAACTGATATCGGCAATGCTGGTACCTATGTCATATCGTGTCAATGCTTGGTACGCACTGTAACCGTGTCAATTGCTGGTAACTACTGGATATCGTGTCAATGGCTGTACATACTGTTATCGTGTCATGCTGGTACAACTTATAACGTGTCGAGTGGGCTGGTTACACCACTGTATCGTGGTCAATGCTGGGTACATTACTGTATTATCGTGTCAATGCCGGGGTCAATACTGCATCGTGTCAATGCAGGTACACCATGTGTATCATGTCAATGCTTGGTACATACTGTGCATCGTGGTCAATGCAGGTCATACTGTATATCGTGTCAATGCTTCTGGTACATTACTGTATATCGTGCAATGTGGTACATACTGTATCGTTGTTCAATGCAGGTACAACGTATATACGTGTCAATGCAGAGTACATATGTGTATCGTGCAATGCAAGGTACTACTGGTGATCGTGTCAATGCTGGTTTACATACTGTATATCTGTCCAATTGCGGGTTACCATTATGCTGTATCGTGGTCAATTGCATGGTACATACTGGTGTATCATGTCAATGGGGCATCTGGAAGGGTAATTATACCAAGGAGGGAGACCATTGGAAAGCAGGTACATACAGGTATCCATGGCAAATGGCTGGCAGCTCGAAAGGGTTAATACACAATGGAGGCGAGCACTGGAAAGAAGGGGTACATACTGTACTCAGTTTGTGCCTAAGCTGATGGTACATAATGCTATCACGTGCAATGCCGGTACATATGTATATCGTGTCAATGCTGTCCCTGTATCATGTACCAAGTAATAGTCATGTGGTACCATATGTATATGTCAATGGTGGATTGGAAGGGTTAATACCAATGGATTGAGAATGGAAGGAAAGCAGGTACACTATGGGGTATCTGGCAAGCTGGCAGCTGAAAGGTGTATTTAAACATATACTCTGATGGCTTTGAAATGTTAAAACATCTCAGTCTCACCCAAATTTCCTTCTGCCATACACCCCCAACCTGGCTGGAACCATTCCTGATAGGAGAACCCGAGAACAATGGTGCCACATTCCGCACATCACTGAAACCTATCCATGTCATTCCAATCCGATTTCATTGGTGGGCCAGTGTCGCTGCATCATACAAAAGATTCAGGGCTATAGATATAGTAGATCCCTGTATCAACAGAAACTACAAGTATAGTATACCAGTAAATCTCCTTATATAGTATTCCCTGTACCCACCAGAAACTAAGTATATGTATAACCAGTAATTCTCAAATTATATAGTATCCCCGTACCCACCAGAAACTACAGTATAGTATTAATACCAGTAATTCTCCATATATATGTATCCCGTACCAACCAGAAATACAGTATATGTATTAATACCAGTAATTCTCCAATATTATGTAGTATCCCTTACCAACCAGAACTACAGTAATGTATTAATACCAGTAATTCTCAATATTTATAGTATCCCTCGTACCAACCAGAACTACAGTATATGTATTAATACCAGTAATTCTCAATATTATATTACCCGTACAACCCGAATACATAAGTATGAATACCAGTCTCAATATTATTATAGTATCCCGTACCACCAGAACTACAGTATATGTATTAATACCAGTAATTCTCATATTATGTAGTATCCCTTGTACCAACCAGAACTACAGTATATGATTAATACCAGTAATCTCATATTGTATAGTATCGTACCAACCAGAACTACAGTATATGTATTAATACCAGTAATTCTCAATATTATATAGTATCCCCGTACCAAACCAGAACTACAGTATATGTATATAACCAGTAATTCTCAATATTATATAGTATCCCTGTACCAACCAGAACTACAGTATATGGATTAAATACCAGTAATTAATGAAATTGCCATTACACATCTGCTGGAAGACAACAGTTTATGTGAAAAAAGAAACCAAGTCTAAATAGAGGTGGGGGGGGGGTTCGGGCACCAACTGTATGCCATGTACAAATGCTGTTTGACACCGTACTCAGGGGTAGTTCCTATAAACTCTTAGCCAACTATCAATCACACCTTTGAATCAGAAGGTACAATCATCACCTGGCTTGTGATGTTGTAAATAATTATGTAATAACATAAAAATGTACCTTGAAAAAGTCCCAATTAGCCAGAATTAATGTCAAACAGATATGTGACAATTCTGAATTGAGAGATCCAGTGGATGACTAGCGAAACGTCTTCAAGAAAACTTAAGCCATTACTTAATATTCAAATACCGTGACCTGGATGGGAATATACTAACCTACCTGAGAATGAATATTACCTACCTGCCTGAGATATAAGATACCGTGACCTGCTAATATTACAGAGATAGGACCTGGAGATAGATTACAGATAGACGTGACCTGGATGATGATATTACCAGATAGACCGTGACTGGAGGAGAATATTACAGATAAACTCGTTGACCTGGCATGGAATGAATATTACAGATAGACCGTGACGGATGGATATGAATATTTACTAGATAGACCGTGACTGGATGGATGAATATACAGATAGACCGTGACCTGGATGAGACTTAGATATTAAAGACGTAGACCTGGATGGATGCAACGATAGGGCAGTGAATGAGATGAATATTACAGATAGACCGTGTACCTGGAGGGTGAATATTACAGGATAGACGTGCCTGGATGATGAATATTACAGGATAAGACCGTGACCTGGATGGATGAAATCAGATAGACCGTGACCTGGAGAGGATGAATATTACAGATAGACCGTGACCGGATGGATGAATATTACGATAGACCGTGACCGGATGGATAGAATATTAAGTAGACCGTGACCTGGAGGAGTGAATATACCAGATAGGACCAGTGACCATGGATGGATGAATACTTACCAGATAGACCTGACCTGGATGGATGAATATACATAGACGTCGACTGGATGGATGAATATTACAATAGACCGTGACTGGATGGATGATATTGACATAGACCGTGACCGGGATGTATGAAACAGATAAATGACTAGGAGAATATTACAGGATTAGACACGTGACCATGGATGGATGAATCTATCAGGAATAGACCGTGACGGATGGATGAAGATGAAATATTAAGATAGACAGTGGACCTGGATGGATGGAATTATTACAGATAGGACTGTGACCTGGATGGAGAATATTACCAGACAGACCGTGACCTGGATGGATGAATATTACAGATAAGACCGTGACAACTGGATGGATGAAAGTTACAGACAGACCGTGACCTGATGGATGAATATTTACAAGGACAGACCGTGACCTGGATTGGATGAATATTACAGATAGACCGTTCACCTGGATGGCGCCACTTGGGGACGAGCGCTGGACATTATAACAATACAGATTATACAGTGTATGTATGTGTTTCTTATTATAGCGCCACTTGGATACACACGCTGTACATTAGAACAATACAAGATTCACAGTTCTGTATGAATATGTTTATTGATATAGTGCCCCCTGGATACACAGCGCTGTACATTATAACAATAACAGATATACAGTATGTATGTATATGTATATTTATATAGTGCCACTTGGCAATACACAGCGCTGTACATTAAACATACAGATTATACAGTAGGTATGTATAGTTTAATTTAATAGGCCACTTGGATACACAGCGCTGTACATTATAACAATACAGATTATACAGTAGGAGGTATATGTTTATTAATATAGCGCCATTGGGACACAGCGCTTTAATTATAACACTCAGATTATTACAGTATGGTAGTTATAGTTTATTTATATAGTCACTTGGATACCAGCGCTGTACATTATAAACAATAACAGATAACAGTATGTATGTATTATGTTTATTTATATCGCGCCACTTGGGACACAGCGCTGTAATTATAACAATACAGAATACGCAGTATTATGTATATGTTTAATTATATGTAAGGCACTTGGGACCACAGAGGGCTGTATGATAACAATACAGATTATTACACGTATGTATATGGTTTATTTATATAGCGCCACTTGGGGAACGCGCTGTACATTAAAACATACCGATTATTACAGTATGTATGTTATTGTTTATTTAATCGGCACTTGGATACACAGCGCGTAAATTATAACAATACAGATAATACAGTATATATGTAGATGTTTATTTATATTATGCGCCACTAGGAGACTACAGCGCTGTACCATTATAAACAATAAGGTTTATACAGTATGTATGTATAGTTTATTTATATAGTCGCAACTTGGGCACACAGCGCTGACATTAAACAATCCCCCAGATTAGACAGTATGATGTTATTATAGCGGCACTGGGGGGAACGAAGCAGCTGAACTTTATAAACCAATACAGATTATGACAGTATTTATGTCATGTTTTTATATAGCGCCACTTGGGTACACAGCCTGTATATTGGATATAACAATACAGATTATACAGTATGTATGTATGTTTATTTTTATAGTAGCCGCCACTTGGGTACCCGGCTGGTATATATAACAATACAGATTATACAGTATGTATGTATATGTTTATTTATATAGCGCACACTTGGGACAAGCGCTTGTACATTATAACAATACAGTCTACGAGTATGTATTGTTATGTTTATTTAATAGCGCCACTGGGATTTACACAGCGCTGTACATTATAACAATAAGATTTACAGATATATGTATTGTTTATTTATAGAGCGAAACTAGGAACTTGATGACGAATGTCTTTGATTCAACCTTAATTACTATGTTACCGATTTACTAGGAGACACAGAGCTGACTATAACAATACAGATTATTACAGTATGTATGGTATATGTTTATATAGCGCCACTGGGATACACCGCGCCTGTAATTATAACAATACAGATTATACAGTATATAGGTATATGTTTATTAATATAGCGCACTAGGACTTGAGGGACGAAGTCTTTATTCAACCTTAAATACTATGTTTACTATGTGGTACTAGGAGACACAGCGCTGTTACCTTATAACAAATTACAGATTATACAGTATGTATGTAATGTTTATTATATGCGCCAGTGGGGGACACAGCGAGTACATTATAACAATACAGATTATACAGTGATGTTATGTTATTTATATAGCCGCCACTTTGGGAGGCAGGCGTGGTACATAATATCTCACCAGAAATACAGATTATACAGTATGTATGTATTTTATTTAATATAGGGCCCCTGGGGAACAGCGCTGTCATTATAACCATAAAGAGTGACAGTCTGTATATGTTTCTATAGTGCCAATGGGGCACACAGCGCTGTACCATTCTAAACAATACAGATCATCACGGTAGTGTATGTATATGTTTAATAGGCCACTTGGGACGCAGCGCTGTATTCATAAATAAAAATAAATACAATAGTCAACAAGGGCTAAATACAGCTGGTTCAGTATAAAATAGAAGTTGCTAGAGCTTTGCCACCAGAGTATGAGGACCTGCCCCGTAGGGCTTACAATATAATTAGTGGGTACATACAGATACAATGGAAGGGTATAAGGGCTGGAGTGAGACGTATGCCGTGAATTAATTCTAATATTCATATAGATATATAGATACATATTAACTGTGATGGGTTACCGGATAGGTCAGGAGGTAAGGGTAGATTTATCCTATAGAGATCTATAGATACTATATTACTGGGTTACCGGATAGGTAGGATGTAAAGTAGATTTATCATATATAGATATATAGATACCATATAGGGCTTGTTTCCTGGATAGGTAGGATGTAAGGGTAGATTTAGCATATATAGATATAATAGATACATATCCCAGCTGGTTCCGGATGGTAGGATGTAAGGGTAGATTTACGTATATAGATCTATCGAACCATATACTTGTGGTTCCGGAATTAGATGTAAGGTAGATTTATCATATATTATATATATAGATAACCATATATGTGCTGGTTACGGTCTAGTGGATGTAAGGGTAGTTATCAATATAGATATATAGATACCATATACTGTGCTAGTTACCGCGATAAGGTAGGAGTAAGGGTAGATTTATTATATATAGATATAATAGAAACCATATACGTTGGCGGTACCGGATAGGTAGGATTAAGGGTAGATTTATTATACATAGCATATATTAGATAGCATTACTGTGCTGGTACGGATAGGTAGGATGTAGGGTAGATTTAGTAGATATAGATATCTAGATTTACCAGATACTGTGGCTGGTTGACCGGATAGGTAGGATTGTAAGGTAGATTATTATATATAAGATTTATAGATACAAGATCCTGTGCTGGTGATACCGGATCGGTAGGAGTAGGGTAGATTATCATTATTAAGATACTATAGATATATCATATACTGTGCTGGTTACGGATAGTCGGATGTAGGGTAGATTTATCGTATATAGATAATCAGATACCAGTATGACCGCGTGGTACCGGGATAGGTGATGTAAGGGTAGATTTATGCATATATAGATAATTCGATACCATATACTGTGTAGTTCCGGATAGGTAGGATGTAAGGGAGATTTATTACTCTAGCGATATAAGATCCCAGACTGTGCTGGTTACCGGATAGGTAGGATGTAAGGGTAGATGTATTCAATATATATTATTAGATACCATATACTATGTGGTTACCAGACTAGGTCTGGATGATCTATAAATTTCTCATATGATAAATTACCTTTAAATCCTACCTTGAATTCGGTAACAGCGCCAGTAATGGTATCTATATAGAATAAATCTACCCTTACATCCTACCTATCCGGTGAACAGCACAAGTATATGGTATCTATATATCTATATAATAATAATCTACCTCATCCTAACCTTCCGGTAACTAGCACAGTATCTGGGATCTAGATATCTATATTTGAATAAATCTACCGTACATCCTACTTATCCGATGGTAAAACCAGACACAGTATATGGTATCTATTAGCTATATACGATAAATCTAACCTTACATCCTAACCTATCCGGTATTACCCAGCCCGTATATGGTATCTATTATCTCTAATACGATAAATTAACCCTTACATCTACTATCCGGTAACCAGCACAGTATATGGTTCTCTGATCTGTTAGATCTGATAAAATCTACCCTTCCTCCTCCTATCCGTACAACCCGCACCGTATAAGTGGTATTATATATGCTTAAATCTACCCGTACATAAACCTATCTGGTAACCCTAGCCTTAGTATATGGAAGGTAGATTTATCATATATAGCTATATAGATACCAATATACTGTGCTGGTACCGGATAGGTAGGATATAAGGTGAGCTTATCATATATAGATCTATCGAAACCAATACTTGTCTCTCTAGAATACTCTCTGGAATTATAGCGGCCATTATTTCTTGGAAGACTCTTGGATTAACCGCCATTTCTCTCTGGAATATCTCTGGATGATACGCCTTTCTCTCTGGAATACTCCTGGATTATACGCCTTTTCTCTCTGGGAATACTCTTGATTAAACGCGTTCTCTTGGACTACTCTCTGGATTTATCCGCCTTTCTCTCTGGAATACTTGTGAGATTATCGCGATTTCTCTCTGGAATATCTCGGGATTATACGCCTTCTCTTCTGGAATACTCTATGGATTCGGCCTTTCCTCTCATGGAATAACTTCTGGATTATACGCCCTTTCTATCTGGAATACTCTTGGGTTATAAGCCTTGCTCTCTGAATACTCTCATGGATATATACGCCTTTCTATCGGATATTCTGGCTATAGGCCTTGTCTCTCTGGACAGTACTCTCTGGCTTATACGCCTTTGCTTCAGGAATACTCTCGGGCTTAACGCTTCTCTCTGATAACTCTAGGTATAGCGCCTTTCTCTATGGATACTCTCTGGCTTATACAGCCTTTCTCTCTGGAATTACTCTCTGGTTCTGCGCCTTTCTCTCTGGAATACTCTCTGGTTATACGCCTTTCTCTCTGGAATACTCTCGGCTTATCCGCCTTTCTTGCTTGGAATACTCTCTGGCTTATACGACTTTCTTCTGGAATACTCTCTGTGCTTATACGCTCTCTCTGACACTCTCTGGCTTATACGCCTTTCTCTTGGAATACTCTTATGTGGTAGGCAATAAGTGGCAGTTTTTACCTTATGGACATTGACAGACATTGCGACTGTGGCAATAATAAACCATCATCAAGTGTAAGCTAATTAGTGTCAGAATGAACACTAGATTGTGATTAAGGTCAGTGTATGGGTGATTGGGTGTAATATTCCAATCGGGGATCCTGGTTTTGTGAGGTTGGGTACACACATATTGGATTTGGCTGAGAACATCTAACCAACGTATGGTCAATACGGAATGCTGGTACGGATCGTACGATCCCTATAGACTGCACGAGGGAAACCACAAATGTCACCAGGACTTCCGAGACCAACAGTGATTCCTACTGGTTAAACGCTGAGTCTATGTGGTATCAAGGCTGTTAGGGAGAAATCTTATGTAGCAATCACACCTGGGGTCCTGCCATTGGGGTCTGGCACTCTTTCCCACTCTCGAGATAGATGGGGTACTTCCACCGGTCTTGATTGGTTCCTTTTCTAGGTTGGTCATCACCTGGTCCCTAGTGGGGTGTTAATGGGTCTAACTCCTGGTGAATTATACCCATCTGTTAAGAGGATCTGCTTGAAAAGTTTGCTTAAATCTCCCACCAAAACCACAGGGATATTTATCAACTGGTTCGTGGAAAGATCTGTCAGTCACTAACTTCCCTTTATCCTACTCCCCCCCCCCCCACCCCACAGTGGCAGACTTTTAACCACTTTGCAAGTAAAATCCAGTCTTCGCTAAAAGTTAGCCTGGTGCTACAGTATAGTAAAATACTATATATAGTACTTACATGCGATTCTATTGCGCCCTTTACATGTGGGGAACTCGGCCAGGGGAGTACCTACCAGGAGACAACAAAGGGGACCCAGGAGCCAGAAGGGGCCACGTAAATTTTTTTTCCTATGATCGCCAGAATTAAGCACGGAGTATTTAATAAAATGTTCTTATCAGTTTAAAATGGTGTAATTTTTTGGCCCCAACCAATCAGATGTTAGCTTTCATTATTAGTGATTCCTAGTCAGTAAGGTTGTAAGATGTTGGTCACAGACGCTACATTAAGGTCCCTCAAGGAACACGGAGGGTTTGGTCTCAGGGACAGGGCGTGGGACTGAATGGGGTACGGAGTTCCATACGGTCGGGTGCGCAATGAAGGAAGGATTTCCGTTGGGGGATATTAAGGTATTTGAACCAGGGACTAAATTTCTGCAGGCAGGTGGGACGATATTGAACAGGATCTTGACTTTTGGTAGCCAGTGCAGGATCAGGGTAAGTGGCAGTGGTGCGGCTGTTTTTACGGGCAGGCTAGGCATAGTTGATTGCAAATGGAGACTCTATCTTAACGTCTGATTGAGTCAGAGATTCGGATTGGACTGGCAAAGAGCCTAAAACATTAACAGCTGGTTACAGGAATCTGAGATTTCCATTGGGGGGGTTGTACCAATTGTAAGATCTGATCTGTAGCTTCCCCCAGACCATAGACGGGGCAGTGGCCCTGTAGAACATTGGGGGAAAATCTGAGCTTTAGTTGTTAATGGAAGGGAGATGGGGGGGAGTCGGAGGGTGTAGGGGTCATCCTAGGCATCTAGGAAAAACAGTGGTTGTGTGACGTTCTCCCACTGAGATGCAATATTCAGGATTCATTGGTCTGGACCCCCATACACTGTCGCCATGGGAACTACACAAATTTAACCTTGAAAATCTACATTTATATTATGGGCCCAAATGGTCCAAAAGGGTCGATTTCATTATGTTGTCTTGATTCGATCTGTTGTACAACCTGGTTGCCATTACCTGATGATGGGATCCACAAGGTGACCTGGTTTCCCCGTAATAAAATAGGAGGGGGCCACTCATGATCACAATGTGATTGTATCAGATTGTATTCTTATCAACTATGTTCACTGAGAAAAATACAATGTTATCTCTATCTGTTGATGTCACAAGGGGATTGAATGACTCATTGTAGGTAATGATCCACATTGTATCCATTCCCATTGATCAGTGTATCACTTGTATCACATGGTCTCAAATGTTATCACATTGTATCCATTCCCCATTGTATCCTTGTATAACATTGTATCGGTTCCATTAAGGGTTTTATTATTTTGTTAATTGGGTGGCAAGACAATTTCTGTTTCTGTTTCTTCTGCTTTTACTTTTCTTGTTTGTAATTTTCGCAAACAATCTCCGTATTACCAGTTATAAAATTAATAAATGAATAAAATACAAGGGTATATGGACTTAAATTGCATCAGGGGTAGTGGGTATTTCCCCTGGAGTTTTTTTTTGTTTTGTTTTTGTTATGATTTCTGGACCGTCTCCTGCCACACAATTTCGGTCAGACGTGTGGGACACATTGGTTTCTATTAGAAGTATTATTTATTATTAGAGGACATTCATTATCTATTAGACATGAATATTATTAGAGAAGTATTATCTATTAGACATGATTATTATTAGAGACATTCATTCCTATTTCGACATGAGGATTATCGAGAGACATTCGTATCTATTATGACATTGCAATATTATGATTAGAGAGCATTCATTATCTATTAGACATTATATTATTAGAAGACATCATTATCTCTAGACAGATGATTATTAGAGGACATCATTATCTATTAGACTGAGGATATTCGAGACAGTTCATTATTATTGACATGATTATGATTAGGGACATTTCATATTCTATGACATGATTATTATTAAGAGAATTCATTTATTAGACATGATTAGTATTAGGGACATTCTTATCTATTAGACATGCTTATATTAGGAGACATTCCTATCTATTAGACTGAATATTGGGACAATTCATTAATCTATTAGAATGATTATTATTTAGAGACATTCATATATATTAGACATGATTATTATTAGGGAGAATCATATCTATTAGACAGATTCTTCTTAGAAGACATTCATTATCTATAGACATGATTATTATATTAGAGACATTCAGTATCTATTAGACTGATGATTATAGAGACATTCTATCTATTAGACATGATTATTATTAGAATCATTATCATTAGACATGATGATATTAGAGGAAATATATATATTCGACAGATATATTAGGAGTGACATCATTATCTATTGAGACATCGATTATTATTAGAGACACTTCATTAGTCTATTAGGGACCATGGAATTCTTATTAGAGACATTCATTATCTATTAGACATGGTTATTATTAGAGACTTCATGTTATCTGATTAGACCATGATTATATTAGAGGACATTCATATCTATTCGACCTGTTTTCTTAGAGACATTCTATCTTATTGACATGATTCATTATTATGAGAGACCATATACTATTAGAACATGATTATTATTAGAGAATCATTATTAGTAGACATGATTATTATTAGAGCGACATTATTAATCTATTAGACATGATTATTCTTAGAGACATTCATTATCTATAGACATTATTAGTATTAGGGACATTCTTATTATTAGACATGATATTATTAGAGACCATTCAGTGAGTCTATTAGACATGATTATTTAGAGACATTCATTATCTATAGACATGTTATTATTAGAGACATTCAAGTATCTATTGACATGATTAATTATTAGAGACATTCATTATCTATGTAGACATGATATTATTAGAGACATGTCTTATCTAATTTAGACTTGATATTATTATTAGAGACATTCATGTCTAGAGACAGATTATTATTAGGACATTACTTTCTATTAGACCAGGATTATTATAGAGCGACATTCTTATCTATTAGGGACATGATTAATTAGAGGACATTCATTATCTCTTAGACATGAATTATTAGTTAAGAGGACATTCATTAATTATTAGGACAGGATTATATAGAGACATTCATTGTCAAGACATGATTATATTAGAGAGACATTCATTATTTAGACATGATTTTATTAGAGAGACTATATCTATTAGACATGATTATAGAGACATTCATTATCTATTAGACTGCTTTATTATTAGAGAGACATTACTATCTATTAGACAGGATCTATTATTAGAGACATTCTTATCTATTAGACATGAATTATTATTAGAGCCTTCAGTGATCTATTAGGACATGCTTATTATATTAGAGGACATTCATTATTATAGGACATGATTATTAGTTAGAGAAGGGGGGGGGGGAACATTCATATTATTAGACATGCTTATTATTAGAGAGACATTCATTATCTATTAGGACAATGATTATTATTAGAGAGACATTCATTATCTATTAGACATGATTATGTATTAGATGAGACATTCATTATCTATTAAGACATGATTATTAATTAGAGACATTCATTATCTATTGACATGATTTATGATTGAGACAGTCATATCTATTAGACATGATTATTAGAGAGAGACAGTCATTAGCTTATAGACATGTTATTATTAGAGACATTCATTATCTATTAGACATGATTCTTATAGGAAACATTCATTATCTATAGGAAATGATTCTTATTAGAGACATTCATTATCTATTAGATAAGAATAGTACTCTACTAATAATCAGGTCTAAAGTAATGAAGTCTCTATAATAATGATGTCTAATAGATAAGAATGTCTCTCTAAAATAATCAGGTGTTGTATCGTGTGTTCTAATAGATAATGAATGTCTCTATAAGAATCATGTCTATAGATAAGGAATGTCTCTAATAATAATCAGTCTAATGGGAAATTTAAAATTTTGGGAAAAAAAAAATGGGGTTTTTTTTTTTTCCCCCCTAAGTAATAATCAGCTAATCGATAATGAAGGTCCCTAAAATAATCATGTCTAATTAGATAAGGAATGTCCCTAATAATAATCTGTCGAATAGATAATGAATGTCTCTAATATCATCATGTGAATTAAGCTACTGAATGTCTCTATAATAATATGTTAATAGATAATGAATGTCTCTATACTAATCATCATGTTAATAGATAATGCAATGTCCCCTATAATAATCATTTATAATAGATAATGAATGTCTCTAATAATAATCATGTCTAATAGATAATGAATGTCTCTAATAATAATCATGTCTAATAGGATTTTTAAAAATGAATGTCTCTGAATAATCATCATGTTAATAGATAATGAATGTCTCTCTAATAATAAATCAGGTCTTACGATAAGAATGTATCTCTAATAATTCATGGTCTAATAGATAATGAATGTCTCTACTTATAATCATGTTATTAATCATAAGAAGTAGTAGAGAGAGACATCATTATCTATTAGGACCATGATTATTATTCGGGAGGACATTCATAGCTATTAGACATGATTAGATTAGAGACATCATTATCTATTAGACATGATTATTATTAGAGACATCATTTATCTCTTAGACAGATTATTATAGAGGACATTCATTATCTATTAGACATGATTATTATTAGGGACATTCATTATCGATTTAGACATGATTATTATTAGCGAGACAATTCATTATCTATTAGACGATGATTATTATTAGAGACCATTCATTATCTATTAGACATGATTAATTAGAGACATCATTGAGCTATTAGACTGATTAGTATTAGGGAATTTCAATATCTAATTAGACATGATTATTATTAGGGACCATTATTATTATTTAGACATGATTTATTATTAGGGACATTAGATTATCATTAGACATGATATTATTTAGAGTCATTATATCTCTTTAGACATGATTATTTATTAGAGACATTCATTATCTATTAGTAAATGCTTATTCTTAGAGAGGAATTCAATTATCCTATTATTAGACATGAGTTTTATTAGTAGAGACATTCATTAGCTATAGACATATTTATTATTCGAGACATTATTATTAGTAGACATGATTTATTATTAGAGACATTCATTATTATTAGAAAGATATTATTAGAGACATTCAGTATCTAATTAGAAATGATTGAGTAGTAGGGACATCATTCCATATCTATTAGACAGGATTATTTTTGATTAGAGATTTATTATCTAGTAGAACATGATTCTGATAGAGACATTCATTATCTATTAGACACTGAGTTTATTAGAGACATTCAGTATCTATAGACATGATGATTATTAGAGACATCTATCTATAGACATGTTTATTATTAGAGACATTCATTATCTATTAGAATGATTTTCTTAGAGAACATATTGTCTATTAGACATGATTTAATTAGGGAAATTCATTATTATTAGACATGATTATTATTAGAGAGAATTCATTATTATAGACATGATTATTATTAGAGACATTATTATTATTTAGACCTGATTATTATTAGAGAGACTTCATTATCTATAGACATGATATTATTCGCGACATTCATTATCTTCTTAGACACTTATTTAGTTAGTAGGTGAGACATTCATAATCTATTAGCATGATTATTATTAGAGACATTCATTATCTAGTAGACATGATTATTAGTAGAGACATTCAGTATCTAGTATACATGATTATTATTAGGAGACATTCATGATCTACTTCGAAATGATTATTATTAGAGACATTCATTGATATTAGACATGATTTTATTAGAGGACATTCATATCTATAGACATGATTATATAGAGACATCATTATCTATGTAGGACATGATGTATTATTAGGGACATTCATTAATCTATTCTGACAGGTATTATATTAGGGACATTCATTAATCTATTAGACTGGAATTATTATTAGAGAGGGACATTCGTATTAAGACATGATTATTAGTAGAGAGACAATATCATTATCTATTAGAAGGATTATTATTAGAGACATATTATCTTAGACATGATTCTTCTTAGAGAATTCTTATCTATTAGACCGGATTAGTATAGACATCAGTATCTATTAGACATGATTATTATTAGAGAGCATCATTATCTATGTGAAGGATTATTATAGAGACATTCATGTTATCTATTAGAACATGCTTATTAGTTTAGAGACATTCATTATTAGTAGACATGCTGCTGATAGAGACATTCATCTCTATTAGACAATGATTATTATGTACTTAGAGACATTCATTATCTATTAGACAGATTATTATTAGAGGACATTCATTATCTATTAGACATTGAGTATTATTAGAGGGACCCCCCTTTTATTATCTTTAGACCTGATTTATCTTGGACATGTCATTAGCTATTAGACAGGATATTATAGAGGCTACATTTCATTCTCTATTAGACATGAGTATATAGAAGACATTCATTAATCTAGCTAGACATGATTTATTATTAAGACATTCATATAATAGACATTGTTCATTATTAGAGACATTCCCTTATTATTAGACATGATTATTCTTACGAGACATTCGATATCTAGTTTAGACATGATATTGAGAGAGACATTCATTATATTAGACATGATTATGATTAGAGAACCATTCATTATCTATTAGACCTGATTATTATTAGAGACATCATTATCGATTAGACATGATTATTAGTAGGGACATCATTATCTATTAGACATGATTATTATTAGAGACATTCAATTTTAATATATTGAGATTATTATTAGAAGACATCATTTCGATTAGATATGATTATTATTTAGAGACATTCTTATCTAGTAGACATGATTAGTATTAGAGCGCATGCATATCGATTAGACATGATATTAGAGCATTCTTAATCTAGTAGATATGATATTATTAGAGACATTCATTATCTATTAGACATAGATTATTATAGAGACATTAATATCTATAGACATGATTATTATTACGACAGTCTTAATCAGTTAGAAATGCTTATTATTAGAGGACGGCATATCATGATCTATAGACATTGTGTGTTCTTATAGAGGACATCAGTATCTAGCTAGACAGGCTTTTTTAGGAGACATTATCTTATTAGACATGAAGTATATATTAGGGATACTTCTTATCTATTTAGAATGATATTATTAGGGAAAATTCGTATCTATTAACATGATTATATAGAGACATTTTCAATATATCTATTAGAAATGATTTTAGTTATTACTGAGGAATTATTATCATTAGACAGATTAGATGAGGGACATCATTATCCTTAGACATGATTATTCTTCGAGACATATTCTCTATTGACAATGATTATTATTAGAGACATTCATTATCTATTAGACATGTTATATTAGAGACATTCATTATCTATTAGACATGAGTATTATTAGAGACATTCATGTATCTATTAGACATGATTATTATTAGAGAGACATCATTATCTATTAGACATGTATTCTTTAGAGACAGTCAGTATCTATATAGATGATTATTATTCAGAGACTCATTATTATTAGACATGATTTTAGTAGAAGACATTCATTAATCTATTAGACATGATTATTATTTAGAGACATTCATTATCTATTAGAAATGATTTATAAGAGACATCATTATCGATAGGACATGATTATTATTAGAGACATGCATTATCATATGTAGACAGATCTTTATTCTTAGAAGAGGAATCATATCTATCGACTGCTTATAGTAGAGACATCATATCTAGTAGACATGCTTATTATTAGGGAGACATTCATTATATATTAGACATGATTATTATAGACATCATTATCTATTAGACATGATTATATTAGAGAGACAGTCATTATCTATTAGACATGATGATATTAGGGACATTGCATTATCTATTAGACTATTGAATTATATTAGAGAGACTCATTTCTAGTAGACATGATTATTTGATTTAGAGAGGACATTCATTAGCTATTAGGACTGATTATTCAATTAGAGACATTATTTCTATTAGACATGGATTTAAGAGACATTCATTCTATATTGACATGATTATTATTAGGGACATTCATTATCTATTAGACTGATTATTATTAGAGACATCATTATCTATTAGCATGATTATTCTTAGAGACATTCAACTATTAGACAGGATTATTATTAGAGAACATTCATTATTATTAGAATGATGATTATTAGGGACATCATTATCTATTTTAGACATGATTAGTATTAGGGCAATTGACATTATAGAGTAGACATGATTACTTAATAGATGGACATTCATTAACTATTAGACATGATTATATTAGAGAGACATTCGAAAATCCATTATCTATTAGACAGATTATTATTCGAGCCATTCATACTATAAGACGATGCTTACTATAGAGAGACATTTCTTATCTATGAGACATGATTATATAGAGAGACATTCATTATCTATTAGACATGATTATATTAGAGACATTCATCTATCATTAGAACAGGATCTTATTAGGGACATTCATATCTATTAGACATGAGTATATTAGAGACATTCATTTTATCTATTAGACTGATTATTATTAGGGACACTTCATTCCTATTAGAGATGATTAGTTATTAGAGCACATTCATTATCTATTAGAAATGATTATATTAGGCCCATTCAGTCTATTAGACATGAGTATATTAGAGAGCATTCATTTTCTATAGACATGATTATATTAGAGAGACATTCATATATCTATAGACATGATTATTATTAGGGACATTATATCTAGGAAGACATTGATTATTATTAGGGACATCATTATAATATTCGACATGATATATTAGTAGAGAGACATTCATTATCTATTAGACATGATTATTATAGAGAGACATTCATTATCATTAGACTGATTATTATTAGAGACATTCATATCTCTTAGACCGGATATTAGTAGAGAGAAATCATATCTATAGACATGAGTATTATTAGAGCAGACATTTCATTATCTATTAGGGGAAATGATTCTATTATAGAGACATCTTATCTATTAGACATGATTTTTATTAGGGACATTCTTCTTCTATTAGACATGATTTATTTAGAGAGACATTTCATTATTATATTAGACATGATTATTATTAGAACATTCCATTATCTATAGGAAGGATTTATTATTAGAGACATTCATTATCTATTAGACATGAATTATTATAGAGACATTCATGATCCATTAGACATGATATTATTAGGGGAATATTTCATATATTAGACATGATATTATTAGAGAAGGAACAGTCATTCATCTATTAGGACATGATTATATTAGAGACATTCAGGTATCATTAGATCTGATTATATAGAGACATTACATTATCCTGATTAGAAATGATATATCAGAGACATTCATCTCTATTAGACATGATAAGATTAGAGACATCCTTATCTGTAGACCTGATTATTATTAGAGACATTCATTATCTATAGATAGATTAATTATTAGAGACATTCATATATCCTTGACCACGATTATTATTAGGGAGACATTATTATTCTATTACGCACCTGCTTATTCTTAGCGACATTCATATATCTATTAGACATGATTATATTAGAGGGACATTCATTAATATAGACATGCTTATATTAGCGAGGACATTCATTAATCTATTGTAGAATTATTAGATTAGAGAATTCATTATCTATTAGACATGATTGTTAGTAGAGACATTTTCTCTATAGACAGGATTAGTATTAGAGAGAGCATTCCTATCTATTGCTAGTTCTTATTAGAGACATCATTCTTATTAGCCATGATTATTATAGGGGACATTCCTTATCTATTAGACAGGGATTTTATTAGTGCCATTCTCGATATCATTAGACATGAAGATTATTAGAGGACATGATTATCTATTCGACAGTTTTATTAGGACATTCATTATTATTTTAGACTGATTATTATAGGGATCATTCATTATTCTATTAGACATGATATATTAGAGGACAGTCATTATCTATAGACATGATTATTATTAGAGACATTCATTATATATTAGACATGATGATATTAGAGACATCATTATCTATTAGCCATGATGTTTATTAGAGACAGTCATTATCTATGTATAAATGGTATTATTAGGGGACATTCATTATCTATTAGACATGATATTATTACGATGAGACATTAATTAATCTATAGAAAAACAATTGTGTTTTGATTATTATTAGAGACATTCATATATATAGACATTGATATATTTATAGGGAGGTCATTATGTTTAGACATGAGATTATTAGAGATCATTCATTATCTATTAGACATGATTATTATTAGAGCATCATGATCTATTAGACATGATTATTTATTAGAGAGACATCATTATCTATTAGACATAATGTTATTATTAAGGGACATTCATTATTATTAGACATGATTATTATTAGGACATTCATACTATTAGTACTGATATTATTAGGGGACATTCATTTTATCTGTAGACATGATTATTAGTAGGACATTCCTTATCTATTAGACATGATTATTATTAGAGAGATCCATTATCTCTGAGACATGGTTATTTTAGGGAATCATATAATAGCCCCTGCGTATTATTAGAGAGACAGTCTTATATATTAGATATGATTATTATAGAGGACATTCATTCTCTATTAGACATTATATTGAGAGACATTCTTTTCTATCGAATGCATATTATTAGAGCGACATTATTATCTAGTAGACATGTTAGTATTGAGAGCCTTCATTATCTATTAGACATGATTATTATTAGAGCCATTCATTATCATTAGACATGATTATTATTAGAGACATTCATTATCTATTCGGACAGGATTATTATTAGGACAGTATTCTCTATTTATACAGGATTATTATTAGAGACATTCATTATCTATTAGACATGGATTATTATTAGAGAGAACATTGATATCTATAGAATGTTCTATTAGACATACATTATTCTATTAGGACATGATTTTGTAGAAGGACATTCATTATTATTAGACATGATATTATAGAGAATCATTATCTATTAGACATGATCTTAGTAGAGACATATTATTAGTCGCCATGATTCTGATTTCGAGAGGACATTCAATTAGCTATTAGACATGATTATTATTAGAGAAGAGACAGTCAGTATCTATTCGAAGGATTAATTATTAGAGACAAGGTCATTATCTATTAGGGGGGGAGGGGGGGAAAAAAACCGCATGATTATATATTAGAGACATTCATTATCTATTTAGACATGATTATTATTAGGGACATTCATTTATCTATTAGACAGATTATATTAGAGAGACATTCATTATCTATTAGACATGAGATATTAGGGAATTCATGATCTATGAGCATGAATTATTATTAGAGAGGACATTCATTATCTTTAGACATGGTATGATTAGAGACATTCAGTAATTATTAGACATGATTATTATAGAGACATTCATTATCTATAGACATGATCATATACCATATTTTAGAGACATCATTATCGATTAGACATGATATATTCTTAGAGAACATTCAGTATCTGTACGCATGTTATTATTAAGACATTCTTATCTATGAGACCATGATTATTATAGAGACATTCATTATCTATTGACATGATTATTATAGAGAGACATTCATTATCTATTAGACATGATTATTATTAGAGACCTTCATTCTCTATTCGACATGATTATATAGCGACATTCATTATCTATTGATAGATTTATTAGAGACCTTAATATCTATTAGATGATTATTATTAGAGGCAAGTTCATTATCTGAATAGACATATTATTATTCGCGACATTCATTCATTATTAGACATGATTTGATTAGAGAGACATGCATTTTATTAGACATTATTATTATTAGAGACCTTCATTATCTATTTGAACATGATTATTCTTAGAGACATTCATTATTATGAGACATGATTATTATTAGGGACATCATTATCTGATTAGAACTTGATTATTATTAGAGACATTCATTATCTTTAGACATGATTATATTAGAGACATTCTTATCTATGAGACATGCTTATATTCGACGAGACATTCATTATCTATTAGACATGATTATTTTAGAGAGTCCAGCATATCTATTAGACATGATTTATATAGGGACTCATTATCTATTAGACATGATATTTCGTAGATGACATTCCATTATCTATTACGACATGATTATATTAGAGACACATGATCTATCTATTCGACATTATTATTATTAGGACATTCACTATCCTTAGACATGCATTATTATTAGGGACCATTCATTATCTATATGTAGACTGATTCTTATAGAGACTTCATATCTATTGAGAACATGATTATTATTAGAGTTTTTACAGCACATTCATATCTATTAGACTGAGGATTATTAGAAGAGACATTCATTATCGAATTAGATAGAGGCTTATAGAGACATTCATTATTATTAGACAGGGCAGGATATAGTTGAGACATTCCATTAGCATTAGACATGATGATTTATACATTCATTATCGAGTAGGACAGGAGGGATGATTGAGAGAGACATTAATATCAGTAGACAGGAGGATGATTAGTAGACGAGACATTCATTATCGATTAGACAGGAGGATTATTAGAGAGAATTCATTATCTATTTAGACAAGGAGGAATTAGCGGATTCATTATATTAGACATGATTATTTTAGAAGGGAACATTCATTATATATTAGACATGATTATTATTAGAAGACATTTCATATCGATTAGACAGGAGGATTATAGAGACATTCATTATCTAGTAGACAGGAGGATTATTAGAGACATTCATATCATTGACATGATGATTGATTCATTCATTATCGATTAGAAGGAGGATGATTAGAGAGACATTCATTATCGATTAGACAGGAGGATGATTAGAAGCCATTCTTCTCGATTAGACAGGAGGATTTTAGGAGGACATTCATATCGATTAGACAGGAGGATGATTAGAAGAGACCTTATTATCGATATAGGACAGGAGGATTAATTAAGAGAGACATAATTATCGATGAGACAGGAGGATTATTAGAGACGAGACATTCAATTATCGATGTGAGGTCAGGTAGTTTGATGATCTACGCGAGGCCATTCATTATCAATTTAGACAGGAGGATTATGAGAGAGACATTCATTATCAATTAGACAGGGGATTATTAGAGAGAATTCTTAGCGATTAGGACAAGGAGGATTATTAGTCATTCACTGATCGAATAGACAGGAGGATTATTAGAGACATTCTATTATTCTATTAGAAATGAGTGATTATTTAGAGACATTCATTATCTATTAGAATTGTATTATACATTCATTATCGATTGACAGGCGGTTATTCGAGACATTTATTATTCTATTAGAATGATTATTATTAGGGACAGTCATTATCTATTCGACATGATTATTATTAGAGGACATCATTATCTATTCGACCTGATTATTATAGGGACATTAATTATCTATTAGACATGATTATTTTAGGGAACATTCATTATCATTAGGACATGATTATTATTAGAGGACATTCATTACTAGTAGGACAGATTATTAAATTCATTATGATTAGACAGGAGGATTATAGAGTCATTCATTCGCGATTAGACAGGAGGATTATTAGAGAGAATTCATTATTCTAATAGACATGATTATTATTAGAGACGTTCATTATCTTATTAGGGACATGTTATTATTAGGGACATTTTCATTTAATGATAGGACATGCATTATTATTAGAAATTCCGATCTATTAGACATGATTTATTATTAGGGGGACATTCATATTATTAGACATGATTAGATTAGAGACATTCATTATCTATTATTAGACATGTTATTATTGAAGACTCATTATCTATTAGACATGATTTTATGAGAGACATTCTTATCTTATCTTAGACATGGATTATTATTTAGAGAGACATTCATATCTATTAGACATTGATTATTATTAGAGAGACATTCATTAATCTATTAACAGTGATTATTGTCGGGACATTATATCTATTAGGACATGATTATTTTAGAGAGACATTCATTAATCGATTGACATGTGATTATTAGAGACATTACACTACTATTAGACATGCTTATTATGAGAGACATTCTTATCTATAGGAAATATTCGGACAGGATTATTATTAGAGACATTCCTTATCTATTAGACGATGATTAATTATTAGAGACATTAAGTATCTATTAGATGATTATTTATAGGGGAATTCCTTACTTTAGACATGATTATTATAGGGACATTCATTATCTATAGACAGGTATTATAGAGATATTCATATCTATTCGGAATGATTATTATTCGGAGATCATTCATTATCTATTAGACAGGTTATATTAGAACGGGGTTAACAAGTCAATTATCTATTAGACATGATTATTATTAGAGGAGATTCATTAGCTCATTAGACATGATTTATTATTAGAGACAGTACTATCTTTAGACATGATTAGTATTAGGGACATTCATATCTATCTAGACATGTTATATTAGGAGACATTCCATTAATCTATAGACCCGTGGAATTGGACCCTGAGATTAGAGACTTTATATTATTAGAACAATGAGTATTAGTAGAGACATTCATATCATAGACATGATTATTATTAGAGACATTCATTATCTATTAGGACAATTATATTTTAGGGACATTCATTATCGCTTAGACATGAGTTGTATTAGAGACATTCATTATTATTAGGACATGATATTATTAGAGGACATTCATTATATATTATACATGATTATATAGAGAACATTTCATATCGATTAGACATGATATTATTAGAGACATTCATTATCGATTAGACAGGAGGATTAGGACAAATCATTATCGATTAGAAGGAGGATTAGAGGAGAATTCAGTATCGATTAGAACAGGAGGATTATTAGGAGACATTATTATCGAATTAGACAGGAGAGGCTTATTAGAGACATTTCCATTTATCGATTAGACAGAGGATTATTAGGAGACATTCATTATCGATTAGACAGGAGGATTAATTAGAGAGACATCAGTATCGATTAGACAGGAGGAGAGATTATTAGAGAAGAATTCATTATCGATTAGAAGCGAGGATTATTAGAGAGACATTCATTATCGATTAGACAGGAGGATATTGAGAGCGACATTTCATTATCCTATTAGACAGTGAGGATTATAGAGACATTCATATCTATTAGGAAAATGATTTTATTAGAGGACATTTCATTATCGATTTAGACAGGGAGGATTAGAGACACATTCATTATCGATAGACAGGAGGATTAGAGAAGAGACTAGTCCTTTCATTACGATTAGACAGGAGGGGTTATTAGAGACATCATTATCGATTATGACAAGTGGAGGATTATTAGAGACATTATTATCGATTAGCAGGAGGATTATTAGAGAGGCATCATTATCGATTGACAGGCAGGATTTTAGGAGACATTCATTACGATGACAGGAGGATTATAGAGAGACATTTCATTATCGATTAGACAGGAGGATTATTAGAGAGACATTCATTAGCGATTAGACAGGAGGATGATTAGAGAGACTTTCATATCGATTAGACAGGAGGATTATTTTTAGAAACGAGGACATTCATTATCGATTAGACAGGAGGAATTAGAGAGGACATTCATTATCGATTAGACAGGAGGATTATTAGAACTTATTATCGATTAGACGGAGGATTATTAGAGGAATTCATTATCGATTAGAGACAGGAGGATTAGTTAGAGAGACATTCATTATGATTAGAACAGGAGGATTATTAGAGAGGACATTCATACGATTAGACAGAGAGGCATTATTAGAGAGACATTCAACGATTAGACAGGAGGGATTATTAGAGAGACATTCATTTATCGATAGACAGGAGGATTATTAGAGAGAACTTATTGTCCTTCAAACCTTGTCCAGTCCTGCCCGATCCCCACCTCCATTCCAGACCCAGAGATGTCCAGGGGGCAGGACGCGAATGGAGGTTATAACGGGGTCTATTGGAAGAAGGGGATCAGGCTGGGATTATGGTATCTGGTTTAATGAAAGGATGAACATGCTTGTACAATGTATGTTAATGGTATCAGTTTCCATATAAACTCCTGCTTGGTGCTGAATCCTTCCCTAAATTCAGTAGTGGACGGCTACCTAACATCTAGGAATGTGCGCCACCATGGTGGATAATAAGGACATGGGAAGAAAAGATATAACTCGCCGTACGTTGCTCCGGGTTTAAGTCAAGCAAATGGGTGTTTTGGGAGCTGAACTAAGTAGTAGGGTTGGACTGCACGGGAGTTGTTTATGTGGGGGGCCCATCAAAATCTGACCAAAAACAATGCCATGTTAGGTAAAAAACGGCTAGAGCTGAGAAGTATTTAAAATATTGTATACAGAGGGGAATAGATTCAAGGGGAGGAAAATATTATTCTCCTCTTACAAGGCAACTGGTAAGGGCCTCATGGGAAATATTGCGGTTGAGTTTCGCAGTAGTTGTGGCATCCCATATACAAAAGGACATTCTGGGAAATTGAGGCAGTTCAGAGAAGGGCCAAACTAAATTAATAAGGGGACTGGAGGGGCTGGACTATGCAGGCGATTAGACAAGTTTACAACAAAATAATAAGGGGAATGGCGGGGCTGAATATGCAGGCAGATTAGACAAGTTACAACTAAAATAAGAGGGGGAATGGAGGGCTTTCTGATATGCAGCCAGATAGGGACAGTTACAACTAAACTAATAGGGGAATGAGGGGCTTGACTTGCGGCAGATAGACCACAGTACAACCTACAATAATAAGGGGATGGAGGGGCTTGACTATGCAGCAGGGCTTAGACAGTTAACACTAAAATCATAAGGGAATGGAGGGCTTGACTGCCGGCAAATAGACAAGTTATCAACCACATTAATCAGGGGGAATGTGAGGGCTTGACTATGCAGGCAGATAGCCAAGTTAGGGCTGTTTACATTGGAGTAAAGTAGATCGGAAGTTTGTGTGGGGGGCATGATAACTTTATAACCAAATATAGTTAAGGGGCCATACAATAACCTCTTGTGTATTGCTTAGTGAAGGTTTCTTATCAGTGAGGTTCTCTGTAATATTCATCCATCCAGCTGTGACGGGCTTTATCTGTCGATTCATCATCAGGTGACGGTCTATCTGGAATCTTCATCCAAATCCAGGTGACGGTCTGTCTTTAATATTCATCGATCCAGGTCAGGTCCGCTGTAATATTTCATCCATCCAGGTCGCGGTAGTCTGTAATTTCATCCATCCAGGCACGGTGTCTGTAATATTCATCCATCCAGGGTCCCTGGTTTTTTATCTGTAATATTCATCCCATACCAGGTCACGTTCTATCTGTAGTGGAATCATCATCCAGGTCACGGTCTACTGTAATATTCATCACCATCCAGGTCCGGTCTTCTGCATAATATTCATTCATCCATCCTAGGTCACGGTTATCTGTAATATTCATCGCATCCAGGTACGGTCATCTGCCTAATATTAATCTCCAGGTACGTCTATCTGTAATTTCATCCATCCAGGTCACGGTTATCTGTAACTATTCATCCATCCAGGTCACGGGCTATCTTTGTAATATTAATCCATCCAGGTACACGGTCTAATCTAATATTCATCCAGCCAGGTCCCGGTCTAGTCGGTAATATGCATCTATCCAGGGCACGGCTATCTGTACTATTCATCCATCCAGGTCACGGTCTATCTGGAATATCATCCATCCAGGGTCACAGGCTATCTGTAATATTATCCATCCAGGTCAACGGTCTATCTGTAATATTATCCATCCAGGTCACGGTCTATCTTGGTATATTATTTCATCCAATCCAGGTCACGGGTTATCTGTAATATTCATCATCCAGGTCACGGCTCTATCTGTAATATTCATCCCTCCAGGTCCGAGTCTATCTGTAATATTCATCCATCCAGGTCACGGTCATCTGTAAATTCATCCACAGGTCACGGTGTATCTGGTATATTGCATCCATCAGGTCACGGTCTATCTGAAAAGATTCATCCATCAGGGTAACGGTTCTATCGTAATATCATCGCATCAGGTTCACGGTATATTGTACTATCATCATCCAGTCACGGTATTATCGTAATATTCATCATCCAGGTAACGGTTATCTGTAATACATTTATCCAGGTCACCGGGTCTTCTGATCTGTAAATTCATCATCCAGGTCACGGTCTATCTGTAATATTCAATAGATGAAATGGATTGTAAGTTAGTTCTTGAAGACGTTTCGCATAGTCATCCGACTGGATCTCAATTCAGAATGTACAAGAATATGTTTGACAATTATATTCTGCTAATGGGACTTTTCAAAGGTACATTATTTATTTTATTCATAATTATTTAAGCACAGCCAGGTGATATGGGACCTTCTGATTGCAAGGGTGTGATTGGATATGGCTAAGGAGGTGTTATAGGAAATCCCCGGTAAGGGTGTCAAAACAGCATTGTACATGGCAGACAGTTGGTGCCGAACCCCCCCACCTCTATTTGACTTGGTTTCTTTATTTTCACATAAACTGTCTTCAGCAGATGTGGTATGGCAAAGTTCATTAATACTGGGTATTACTTAAATATACTGATAGTTTGGTTGGTACGGATACTATATAATATTGAGCTTGGAAAATACATCTTAAGCTAGTTCTTGGTGGTACGGGAGATTTACTTATTTAATATTGAGGAATTTACTGGTAGTATATCATATATTGTAGTTTGGTTGGTACGGGTGGGGTATCTAGAAAATATTGGCGACTTACTGGATTAAATACATTGTATCCTGTAGTTCTGGGTTGATACAGGTCTATATAATATGGAGAATACTGGTATTAACCATATACTGTAGTATCTGGGTCAGGTACGGGGGGTCAGAGATTACTATATAATATTGGACTGGTCTAATACCCTATACGGTAGTGCTGGTTGTACGGGGATTATATATAATATTGAGAATTATGGTATTAATAACAATATACGTGTACTGGTTGGACGGGGATATAGTAAATATGGAGAAATATGGTTATTCATAACAACTGTAGTTCTGGTTGTTACGGGACGATACTATATATATGGAGGAATGACTGGGAATAATACAGATACTGTAGTTCTGGTTTGTACTGGAGAGGATACGATATAGTATGGTAGAAAGACTGGTATTCATAACACACATACTGTAGTTCTGGTGGGTACGGGATACTATTAATATTGGACTTACTGGTATATACATCTATGTGTAGTTTCTGGTGGGTACAGGGAATACTATTAAGGAGAATTACTGGGTATTAATATTCCTGTAGTTTCTGGTTGATACAGGATACTATATAATACTCCTGATCTTTTTGTATGAATGCATAAAGCGAACACTGGCACAATGAACTACGGCTGGAAGGACAGGATAGTTCAGTGGATGTGCGGAAGTGGCCCAAAAAAACCATTTTGGGTTTTCTCCCCCGGAAGTGTTACAGCAGGGTATGGCAGAAACAGGGAAATTGGTGAGATCTGAGATTGTTTAAAATATTCAAGCCAGCAGAGTATCACTGGAGTTTAGTTGAACCCTTTCAGCTGCCAGCATTTGCCATGCATACACCATATGTACCGCTTTCCCATATTCTATCCATTGGTATTTAACCCTTCCCAGATGCACCATTGACATGATATACAAGTAGTACCAGCATTGACATGAATATAGCAGTATGTACCAGCATGACCGATATACAGTGGTACCAGCATCACACACGATACAGTCGTACCAAGAATTGACACGAGATAAGCAGCTATGTTACCTGATTTTCCATTGTCCCTCCCTTGGTATCTCACCCTTCTAGCAGCACCAGGCATTGCCATGATACACAGTATGATACGGCTTTCACAATGTCTCCTCCATTGCGTATTACCCCTTCCAAGATGCCACCATGGAAATGAACACAGATTACCAGCATTGACACGATACACGATTGTATCCAGCCATTGACATGAGACTTACAGTATGTACCAGATTGACCACGATCCACAGATATGTACCTGCATTGACACGATACACAAGTATGACCTGCATTTTGACTAGATATACGTAGTGTGACTGCATGACCGCGTATCCAGTATGTACCAGCATGACACGATATAAGTTATGTACCAGCATTGAAACGATAGACAGTATGTACCTGCATTGACACGATTGAACAGTATGTACCAGCATTGACATGATACAAGTGTGTACCGGCATTGACGATGCACAGTATGTACCGGCATTGACCGATATACAGTATGTACCCGCATGGACACGATTACAGTGGGTACCAGCATCGACCGATATACAGTATGTTGTACCTAGCATTGACAGGATATAACGTATTGTACCAGCATGACAGGATAGTACAGTGCGATCAGCATTTGACACGAGATACAGTTGGCGTACAGCATTGACACGACATACAGTATGTCCCAAAAAAAAGCATTGACCGATATACCGTGTGTACCAGCATTGAGACACGAGATACAGTATGTACCAGCAAATTGCACCACTAGATATTACGTTGATGTACTGCATTTGACACGATATTACAGTGTTTGTACTGGCCTGACACGATTGCACAGTACTTGTACCGGGCATTGACACGAGATACAGTATGTACCGGGCCTTGGACGATACACAGTACGTACCGCATTGACACGATACAGTGTGGACCAGCATTCGACACATGATACAGTATGTACCCCAGCAATTGGACAGATAGACAGTGATTATGGTACAGGCTATGACACGATCTTACAGTAGTACCGGCTAAATGACATCATGAGATACAGTATGTCACAGCCATATGACACGATACACAGTATGTAACCAGCATTTCACGGAGTAGACACAGTATGAGTACGCAGGGCATTGGACACGTAGCAGTATGTACCCAGCATTGACACGATATACCAGTGTGTACCAGCATTGACACGAATACAGTATGTACCAGATTGCCACGATATACAGTATGTACGTATTACACATAACGCAGTATGTGTCGCATCGACACGACTATAAGTGTGTACCGGCATCGACACGATGTGTTATATACATGTGTACCAAGCATTGACACGATACTACAGCTGTGTCTGTACCGGCATTGACACCGATATACAGTGTGTACCGGCCATTGAACACGGATAATACAGTGTTTGTTTGTACCGGCATATTGACAGATATATACAGGTTGTACGGCAATGACCCGAGTATATCAGTGTGTACGGACATTGACACGATTACAGTGGGTACCGGCATGACACGATAACAGTTGCTGTACCGGCATTACACGTTATAACAGGTGTACCGGCATTGGATCACGATATACAGTGTGTTACCGGCATTGAACACGGATAACCGTGTGTACCGGCATGACACGATATATACAGTGTTTGTACCGGCATTGACACGATAATACAGTGTTGTACCGGGCGCATTGACACAGATATTACAGGGTGTAACACGGCATTGACACGATAGTATACAGTGTGTACCGGCATTGACACGATATACAGTGTGTACCGGCATTGACACGATATACAGTGTGTACCGGCATTGACACGATATACAGTGTGTACCGGCATTGACACGATATACAGTGTGTACCTGGTTTCCATGTCTCCTCCATTGAATTGTTCATTCCTCACCTACTCTAAAGGTTCGTACACACGTACGATTGCGGGTCCCAACCAGAGGCACACGATGTGTAGGCACTTTATTGGCCGAAATCATTGTTCGTTCAGAGATCCGCCAGATTGGTCGGTCTATGATCCCCGACTGAATGTCCTAGGCCGATAAAGTACCTACACACGGGCTGATTATAGGCCAGAACATTCGTTCCTACACATCGTGTCGCGGGTTGGGACCCGCAATCGCACGTGTGTTCACAAACCTTAAGCTCTAATTGGAGAGTTGGATGGAAGGAATAAAGAGGCAGGGATAGGGATCTCATGGCTGCTAGTCACAGGGTCACTGTTATAAAGCCTGCGGCAGCTTTTACCTGGCGGTTTATAACTGTTCTCCTCAGTATTAACTGAGCTCATCCTCCCCCTCCTTCCTTCACCTTCAGTTCATTTGTAACATTGTATCCAAGTTCAGGCTCCGTACTAGATACAATGTTACAGATTCCAAGTTCAGGCTCTGTACTAGATACAATGTTACAGATTACAAGTTCAGGCTCTGTACTAGATACAATGTTACAGATTACAAGTTCAGGCTCCGTACTAGATACAATGTTACAGATTACAAGTTCAGGCTCCGTACTAGATACAATGTTACAGATTACAAGTTCAGGCTCCGTACTAGATACAATGTTACAGATTACAAGTTCAGGCTCCGTACTATATACAATGTTACACATTACAAGTTCAGGCTCCGTACTAGATACAATGTTACAGATTACAAGTTCAGGCTCCGTACTAGATACAATGTTACAAATTACAGCAGAACAAGGAGAGCAGATCTAACACATTCAGTTCATTTGTAACATTGTATCCAAGTTCAGGCTCCGTACTAGATACAATGTTACAAATGAACTGAA
>JAACNH010000902.1:10000-46720 GCA_019447015.1 Hymenochirus boettgeri | reverse complement strand
CTGAACTTGGATACAATGTTACAAATGAACTGAATGCGTTAGATCTGATCTCCTTGTTCTGCTGTAATGTGTAACATTGTATCTAGTACGGAGCCTGAACTTGGATACAATGTTACAAATGAACTGAATGCGTTAGATCTGCTCTCCTTGTTCTGCTGTAATTTGTAACATTGTATCTAGTACGGAGCCTGAACTTGGATACAATGTTACAAATGAACTGAATGTGTTAGATCTGCTCTCCTTCTTCTGCTGTAATTTGTAACATTGTATCTAGTACGGAGCCTGAACTTGGATACAATGTTACAAATGAACCGAATGCGTTAGATCTGCTCTCCTTGTTCTGATGGTTCCATTTCCCTAGCCAGACCGGCTCAGCAAGCAGAGTAGGACACCGGATTTGCCTGCTCAACGACCGTCTTTATTGGTGGGGGCTTTTGGTGTGGACGGTAAAAACACCCTGTGCTCAGATCTGCACCTTGGATATCCACTACCACATGGGGACAAAAGAAAAATGGTGGCCATCTCAACCGGAGCATTGCGGTTTAGGGACACGCCTACCTGAGATTTCTAGCCAATACCAAGAAGAAAAAAGGAGCATCACTCAGCCCCAACAACGGACTGGAGATATCTGTAAATTTCCTCCAAATATAAGAACAATAAAGGTCATAAGCTATTGGTCATGGCTTCATTGTCTTTCCATTAATTTCTAATTCTGCTATTTATTAATACAAAATTAATTTTAAACTATCTACGTAATTGTAACATTGTACAGGCCCAAAGGCTTCTGCCACCCCCATGCTGTTTTTTTTTTTTAATTAAGCTGATTGAATTTATACCATTGAAATATCGCCACCTAGTGGAGTCCTGAAGAACTGGTTTTTAATTCATATAAAACAGACCAGATTGCCCCTTTCCCATTGATCATAATGCTGGCCTTATTATTAGACTATTGATAGATTTCCATAACAGCGGCGCCGGTTTCATGAAGGATCAATAGTGTAATTACCATTATTGACCCTTTATAAAAATGACCCTTTGTTCAGCAATGTCCCCTGTCCATTCTGCAATGGGGTGTGGATCAGGTAAGGCAGAAGCAGCATTTCTGGGTAGCAGTGTCACCAATGACTGACTGCCTGCTCTGAGCATGTTCAAGCTTGTACAGCTCTAAGGAGGTGTGACCTTCACAAAATGTTTAAATAAAGGGTACGGCCACCCTTTAATGAAGAATCATTAGCTTTATTGTGTTGTGTTTAGTGACCTGCCAGTACAAATCATCTCCCCCACTGGATAGAGCCCCCTGTCCATCACCTATAGGCACCAGGTTATAACCGAGGGGAGAGTCCATAAAAAAACCCTAATAGATTCCTGGAAAGTGCGCCAGTTTAAAGTCCAACAATGGCCGCCACTCCTTCTAGGAAAAGGGACACTGGGAGTCGGTGGTTTGGCGGGGGAGACATGAACGGAGACAGGTGTGTGCAGGAATATCAGGACACAGACCCAGCGAGCTCGACTTGGACCCACTTGCATCATCGTTGTCCTTGGACTGCTTGCTTGGTCTCGTCTTCCCCATGATGCAATATTGTGTTTCTCCCGAAACTCATTCAGCTCACGGCCCTTGGCTTGTAGTTGTGTGTTTAAGGGCCCCAGGACCTTCTGGATCTGCAAAGTTAGAAATAGAAGCAAAATGACATCTAGACCAGAGATCAATCATTATTGTACAGGAAAAACACCCACACAGCTAACGGTAACTGGGCAAAGTCTACCAAATTTCACTATTACTATTTCACTATTTTACCAATATCACTATTACTATTTCACTATTTTCACTATTCTACCAAATTTCACTATTACTATTTCACTATTTTTCACTATTCCTATCACCAAATTTCACTATTACTATTTTACTATTTTCACTATTCTTACCCAATTTCACTATTACACCAAATATCACTATTACTATTTCACTATTTTCACTATTCTACCAAATTTCACTATTACTATTTCACTATTTTCACTATTCTAAATCTCTTCTACCAATTTCATTCACTATTACTATTTCACTATTTTCACTATTCTTCTACCCAAATTTCACTATTACTATTTCACTATTTTCACACTATTCTAACCAAATTTCACTATTTGTACAATGACTTCATCACATACCTCACATCTTTACTTTCACTAGAGACACGTTTTACTCCTATTTTTTCATGGATAGAGAACTGATTATTGGATCGTAAACAGAGAGTGGTGGTTAATGGCTCACATCTATTTTGGGATAAAGGTCTAAGTGGGGCCCCTCAGGGTTCTGTACTGGGGCCACTTCTGTTTAAGGTCTCTGTGTTTCCAATGACACTAAACTATGCAGGCTTTGGAAACTTCCATGATGTGCAAGTGCTGCAAGACCTAGATAGATTATCACAATGGGCAGCAGAATGGCAGATGGGATTTATTTGATAAGGGCAACTAAATTAATAAAGGGAATGGAGGGGCTTGACTATGCAGGCAGATAGACAATGTTAGGGCTGTTTACATTGAGAAGCGACGTTTGCGTGGGGACATTGATAACCTTATATAAATATATTAATGCCCATACAATGAACTCTCTGGTTTATTGTTAACTAATCGGTCATATCAGAGGACATGCGGACATCCTTTAAGGTTGGAAAAAAGAAGTTTCATCTTCAGGTTAGGAAGGTTTCTTTACACTGAGAACGGTGACACTGTGGAACTGTCTTCCAGCATGTGGTAATGGCAGTTTATATTGAATAGCTTTAAAAAAGGCCTGGATAATGTTTCTAAAACTAAAAAATATTGAGAATTACTGGTATTAATACATATACTGTAGTTCTGGTTGGTACAGGGATACTATATAATATTGAGAATTACTGGTATTAATGCATATACTGTAGTTCTCTTGTTGGTACGGGGATACTATATAATATTGAAATTACTGGTATTAATACATTATACTGTAGTTCTGGTTGGTACAGACATACTATTATATTGAGAATTACTGGTATTAATACATATACTGTAGTTCTGGTTGGTACAGACATACTACATAATATGGAATTATCGGTATTAATACATATACTGTAGTTCTGGTTAGTACAGACATACTACATAATTTGAGAATTATCGGTATTATATCTGTTGTATTCATTAGATCACTGGACTTGAAGTTTATTTCTTGAAGACTTTCGCTAGTCATCCGACTGGCCTTTCTCAATTCAGAATGACTTGTACAAGAATCTGTGGCAATTATTTACCCTGGAAAATCCCAATTAGCATATCACAGCCGGTGTTAAGGGTGTGATTGGATAGTGGCTAAGAGGTGTTATAGGACCGCCCAGAGTAAGTGTCTGCTTTAAACCGAACAACACACTAAGGCAGCAATTGTACATCCGAAAGACCCAATGCCTAAACACAAGAAAGCGACATCATCATACGCAGTGCAGTGCAGTGAAGAATGGCTCTGATTTGTATGTGGGGGAGACCAACAGCAACTGCATCAACGTATGGCCCAGCACAGAAGAGCCAATTCCTCGGTCAGGACTCAGCCGTGTATCTGCATCTTAAGGATAAAGGACCTAACCTTTGAAGATTGTAATGTTAACATACTGGCGAAGGAACGTGACTGGTTCAAGAGAGGTTGTTAAGGAGCCATTTATGTGAAAATAAAGACCAACCTAAATTAGGTGGGGGGTTCGACACCAACTGTCTGCCATGTACAATGCGTGTTTAACACCTTACTCTGGGCGTTCCTATAACACCTCTTAGCCACTATCTAATCACACCCTTAACACCTGGCTGTGATATGCTAATTGGGATTTTCCAGGGTACATAATTGCCCAGATTCTTGTACAAGTCATTCTAATTAGAAAGCCAGTCGGGTGACTAGCGAAACGTCTTCAAGAACTACATTTCAAGTCCAGTTGATCTAATTGAATACAACAGATATACCATGACCTGGATGAATGAGAACCTTCACAAGCATCGGTATTAATACATATACTGTGATCTGGTTAGTACAGGGATACTACTAATTTTGAGAATTACTGTATTAATAATAATATACTGTAGTTCTGGTTGGTACAGGGATACTATATAATATTGAGAATTACTGGTATTAATACATATATAGTATCCCCGTAACAACCAGAACTACAGTATATGTATTAATACCAGTATTTCTCAATATTATATAGTATCCCTGTACCAACCAGAACTACAGTATATGTATTATTACCAGAAATTCTCAATATTATATAGTATCCCCGTACCAACAAGAACTACAGTATAATATTGAAAATTACTGGTATTAATACATACCGGTATACTGTAGTTCTGGTTGGTACGGGGATACAAACAATATTCAGTATTATTGGTAATACATATACTGTGGTTTTGGTTGGTACAGATACTAATATAATATTGAGAATTACTGGTATTAATACATATACTGTAGTTTTTGGTTGGTACAGGGATACTATATAATATTGAGAATTACTGGTATTAATACATATACTTGTAGTTCTGGTTGGTACAGGGAAACTATATCATATTGAGAATTACTGGTATTAATACATATACTGTAGTTTCTGGTTGGTACAGTGATACTATATAATATTGAGAATTACTGATATTAATACATATACTGTAGTTCTGGTTGGTACAGGGATACTATATAATATTGAGAATTACTGGTATTAATACATATACTGTAGTTCTGGTTTTACGGGGATACTATATATATTGAGAATACTGGTATTAATACATAATCTGTAGTTCTGGTTGGTACGGGGATACTATATAATATTGAGAATTACTGGTATTAATACTATATATGTAGTTCTGGGTGGTACGGGATAACATATAATATTAAGATTACTGGTATTAATACATATACTGTAGTTCTGGTTGGTACAGCAACTACATAATATTGAGAATTATCGGTATTAATACATATACTGTAGATCTGGTTAGTACGGGATGCTACATAATTTTGAGAATTACTGGTATTAATACATCTACTGTAGTTCTGGTTGTACAGGGATACTATATAATATTGAGAATTACTGGTATTAATACATATATAGTATCCCCGTAACAACCAGAACTACAGTATATGTATTAATACCCAGTATTTCTCAATATTATATAGTATCCCTGTACCAACCAGAACTACAGTATATGTATTATTACCAGTAATTCTCATTAATATAGTTCCCCCGTACCAACCAGAACTACAGTATAATATTGAAAATTACTGGTATTAATACATACCGGTATACTGATTTTCTGGTTGGTACGGGGATACTATATAATATCAGTATTATTGGTATCCATATACTGTGGTTCTGGTGTACAAGGGATACATAATAATATTGAGAATTACTGGTATTATAATATATACTGTAGTTCTGGTTGGTACGGGATACTATATAATATTGAGAATTACCAGTATTAATACATATACTGTAGTTTTGGTTGGTACAGGATACTATATAATATTGAGAATTACTGGTATTAATACATATACTGTAGTTTCTGGTTGGTACAGGATACTATATCATATTAAGAATTACTGATATTAAACATACTGTAGTTCTGGTTGGTACAGACATACTATATAATATTGAGAATTACCGGTATGAATACTATACTGTAGTTCTGGTTTGTACAGGGTACTATATAATATTGAGAATTACCGGTATTAATACATTTACTGTAGTTCTGGTTGGTACAGGGATATATAATAATATTGAGAATTACCAGTATTAATACATGTACTGTAGTTCTGGTTGGTACAGGAATACTATATAACATTGAGAATTACCAGTATTAATACATTTACTGTAGTTCTGGTTGGTACAGGGATATATATATATTGATATTTACGGTATTCAAGCGCCCCCTGGTGTCACCTGAGGAAGGGGGTTGGACCCCTGATACGTTTGACCTGGTTTGTGTGTTGAGCACTAATAATGGAATTGTTTGTAAGAATATTCTATTTGAGTGTGCTTCCCTATGACTGAAGTGGAATTGATACTTACCTGACGTGGCACAGGCTACAGGGAGTGCACCTCAATCTACCCTTGGCGGGATTCCACTGAACAATTGAACATATTACAGTGCCCCCTGGTGTCACCAGGACAGAACATTACCTTGTATCTTTTTACCTCACTGAAAGTGCTCTATAGTACAGTGTTACAGCTCACCGCGCCCCTGTTTCCTCCAGCAGAACATTACCGTATCTTTTTAACTCAACTGAAAGTGCCCAAAAAAACCAAAACTATAAGTACATGTTCACAGCCCCCCTGGTGTCACCAGACAGAACATTACCTGTATCTCTTTACTACTCACGAACCTGCTCTAAGTAACAGTGTTACAAGCGCCACCTGGTGTCACCAGAACAGAACTTACCTGTATCTCTTTTACTCACTGAAAGTGCTCTATAGTACAGTGTTCATCAGCGCCCCCTGGTGTCACCAGGACAGAACTTACCTGTATCTCTTTTACCTCACTGAAAGTGCTCATAGTACAGTTGTTACAAAGGCCCCCGGTGTCACCAGGACAGAACATTACCTGTATATCTTTTACTCACTGAAAGTGCTCTATAAGTACAGTGTTACAGTCCCCCTGGTGTCACCAGGACATACATTACCTGTATCTCTTACTCACTGAAAATGCTCTATAGTACAGTGTTACACCGTTCCACTGGTGTCACCAGGACAGAACATTACTGTCATCTCCTTCTTACTTAGTGTTAACAAGCGCCCCCTTGTGCACCAGGACAGAACATTACCTGCATCTCTTTTACTTATTGTTCAGCGTCCACCTGGTTGTCACCAGACAGAACATTACCTGTACTCTTTTTACCACTGAAGTGGCTCTATAGTACAGTGTTTACAGCGCCCCCTGGTGTCACCAGGACAGAACATTACCTTATCTCTTTTAAACTCACTGAAAGTGCTCTATAGTACAGTGTTTACAGTGCCCCCTGGTGTCACCAGGACAGAACATTACCTGCATCTCTTTTACTCACTGAAAGTGCTCTATTACAGTTTTACACTACGCGCCCCCTGGTGTCACCAGACAGAACATTACCTGCATCTCTTTACTCACTGAAGTGCTCATAGTACAGTGTTACAGCAGCCCCCTGGTGGTCACCAGGACACAACATTACCTGCATCTCTTTTACTTCACTGAAAGTGCTCTATAGTACAGTGTTTACAAGCGCCCCCTGGTGTCACCGAGGAACAGAACATTACCTTCATCTCTTTTACTCACTGAAAGTGCTCTATAGTACAGTGTATCAAGCCCCCTGTGTGTCACCAGGACAGAACATTACCTGTATCCCCTTTTATACTCCACTGAAGTGTCTATAGTAGTTTAACAGCGCCCCCTGGTGTCACCAGGACCGAAACATTACCTGTATCTCTTTTACCTCACTGAAAGTGCTCTATAGTACAGTGTTACAGACCCCCTGGTGTCACCAGGACAGAACATTACCTGTACCCTATTTTACTACTGAGTGTCTAGGTTTACAACAGCGCCCCCTGGTGTCACCAGGACAGAACATTACCTGCATCTCTTTTACTCACTGAAAGTGCTCTATAGTACAGTGTTACAGCGCCCCTGGTGTCACCAGGACAAACATTACCTGTATCTCTTTTACTTAGTGTTACGCCCCCTGGTGTCACCAGACAGAATTACCTCTCTCTTTAAACTCACTGAAAGTTCTCAGTAGTAAGGTTACACGCGCCCCCTGGTGTCACCAGACAACATTACCTGATCTCTTTTACTCACTGAATGCTCTATAGTACAGTGTTACAGCTCCCCCTGGTGTCACCAGGCAGAACATTACCTGCATCTCTCTTTTACTCCTGAATGCTTAGTACAGTGTTACATACGCCCCCTGGTGTCACCAGACAGACATTACCTGCATCCTTTTACTCACTGAAAGTGCTCTATTATACAGTGTTACAGCGCCCCCTGGTGTCACCAGACGAACAACTGCTCTTTGTTATTCTCTAAGCAGGAATGACTTCCTTACGTGCGTCCACCCACTGTCCCCCGACCAGCGAAACACTTCCTACTGTGATCGACGTCCTTCAGGGTTCGATAACCAACTGCGGTAAGAGACGAGAATAAACTTACTGCCTACAATGACACATTGTCCTCATAAACAACCGCCACCTTACGTCTAAACCTCATCTCCCAGCACAACTTAGCTCTCCTGGCATTCACTAGAGCTCATATGTTACCCCTGGATCCTCGTCTAGTCCTCCATGACCACATCACAGAGCTGGGTGGATGCTGCAGACCTTGTGCTGTCTCCCTACCTTCTGTTTTGAGGATGTCCCACAGATGATCACTAGTGGTTGAGGTCTGGAGATGTGATTGGCCAGTCCCAGCACCTTTACCTACCACGTGGGCTGTGCTGTGACGCTGGGTGATAGTGAACAGGAGGATGGCTGTGACACTGGGTGATATGTGACAGGAGGGCTTGGCTGTGACGCTGGGTGATATGTAACAGGGGGGCTGGCTGTGACGCTGGTGATATGTGAACAGAGGGATGGCTGTGACGCTGGGTGTATGTGAACAGGAGGGATGGCTGTGACACTGGTGATATGTGAACAGGGGATGGCTGTGACACTGGGTATATCTGAACAGAGGTGGTGTGACACGGGTGATATGGAACAGAGGGATGGCTGTGACGCTGGGTTATATTGTGAACAGAGGGATGGCTGTGACGCTGGTGATATGTGAACAGGAGGGATGGCTGTGACACTGGGTGATATGTGAACAGGAGGGATGGCTGTGGACACTGGTGTGATAGTGTGAACGATGTGAGGGATGGCTGTGACCTGGGTGTATTGAACAGGAGGGATGGCTGTGACACTGGGTGATATGTGAACAGGAGGGCTGGCTGTGACACTGGTGATATGTTGAACGGAGGGCGGCTGTGACCTGGGTGATATGTGACAGGAGGCATGGCTGTGACGCGGGTGATATGTGGAACGGATGGATGGCTGTGACGCTGGGTGAATGTGAACATGGGAGGGTGTGTACGTGGATCTGTGACGAGGGCGTAGCTGGTGATATGTGAACAGGGGATGCTGTGACGCTGGGTGATATGTGAACAGGAGGGATGGCTGTGACATCTGGGTGATATGTGAACAGGAGGATGGCTGTTGACACTGGGTGATATGTGAACAGGAGGGTGGGCTGTGACACTGGGTGATATATGTGAACAGGAGGGCTGGGCTGTGACAACACTGGGTGATAGTGAACGGAGGGCTGGCTGTGACACTGGGTGATATGTGAACAGGAGGGATGGCTGTGACCTGGGTGATATGTGAACAGAGGATGGCTGTGGCTGGGTGATAATGTGAACAGGAGGGATGGCTGTGACACTGGGTGATATGTGAACAGGAGGGCTGCTGTACACTGGTGATATTGAACAGAGGCTGGCTGTGACCTGGTATATTACAGGAGGATGCTGTGACACTGGGTGATATGTGAACAGGAGGGCTGGGCTGTGACACTGGTGATATGTGAACAGAGGGATGGCTGTGACACTGGGTGATATGTGACCAGGAGGCTGGCGTCTGGTGCTGTGACACTGGGTGATATGTGAACAGGAGGGCTGGCTGTGACACTGGTGATATGTAACGGAGGGCGTGGCTGTGACACTGTTGATATGTGAACAGGAGGGCTGGCTGTGACACTGGTGATATGTGAACAGGAGGACTGGCTTGTGACACTGGGTGATATGTGAACAGAGGATGTGCTGGACACTGGGTGATATGTGACAGAGGGATGGCTTGACACTGGGTGATATGTGAACAGAGGGATGGCTGGACACGGGTGATTGTGAACAGAGGGATGCTGTGACACGGGTGATATGTGAACAGGAGGGATGGGCTGTGACACTGGGTGATATGTGAACAGAGTGAGGCTGTGGACACGGGGTGATATGTGAACAGAGGGATGGCTGTGACACTGGGTTATATGTGAACAGGAGGGATGCTGTGCCCTGGGTGATATGAACAGGAGGATGGCTTGACACTGGTGATATGTGAACAGGAGGGAGTGGCTGTGGACCTGGTGATATGTGACAGGAGGGCTGGCTGTGCACTGGGTGATATGTGAACAGGAGGGCTGGCTGTGACGCTGGGTGAATATTGTAACAGTAGAGATGGCTGTGACGCGGGTGAATGTGAACGGGGATGGCTGTGACGCTGGTGATATGTGAACAGGAGGGATGGCTGTGGACGCTGGGTGATATGTGAAACAGGAGGGATGGCTGTGACTCTGGTGATATGTAACAGGGATGCTGTGACCTGGGTGATATGTGAACGGAGGGATGGCTGTGACGCTGGGTGATATGTGAACAGGAGGGATGCTTGACGACTGGAGTGATATGTAACAGGAGGATGCTGTGACGCTGGGTGATATGTGAACAGGAGAGATGGCTGTGACACTGGTGATATGTAACAGGAGGGATGATGTGCACTGGGTGGATATGTGAACGGAGGGATGGCTGTGACACTGGGTGATATGTGAACAGAGGGCTGGCTGTGACACTGGGTGTATGTGAACAGGAGGCAGGCTGGTGACACTGGTTAATGTGAACAGGAGGGATGCTGGACACGGTGATATGTGAACGGAGGATGGCTGTGACGCTGGGTGATATGTGAACAGGAGGGATGGCTGTGACACTGGTGATATGTAACAGGAGGGATGGCTGTGACACTGGGTGATATGTGAACAGAGGGATGGCTGTGACACTGGGTGATATGTGAACAGGAGGGCAGGCTGTGACACTGGGTGATATGTGAACAGGAGGGATGGCTGTGACGCTGGGTGATATGTAACAGGAGGGATGGCTGTGACGCTGGGTGATATGTGAACAGGAGGGATGGCTGTGACGCTGGGTGATATGTGAACAGGAGGGCTGGCTGTGACACTGGGTAATATGTGAACAGGAGGGCTGGCTGTGCACTGGTGTATGTGAACAGGGGCCTGGCTGTGACCTGGGTGATATGTGAACAGGAGGGATGCTGTGACACTGGTGATATGTGAACAGGAGGGCTGGCTGTGACACTGGGTGATATGTGAACAGGATGATTGGCTGTGACACTGGGTGATATGTGAACAGGCGGCTGGCTGTGACACTGGGTGATATGTGAACGGGGGCTGGCTGTGACACTGGGTGATAGTGACAGGAGGGGCTGGACAGCTGTGACCTGGTGATATGTGAACAGGAGGGCAGGCTGTGACCTGGGTGATTGTGAACAGGAGGGATGGCTGTGACACTGGGTGATATGTGAACAGGAGGGAATGGCTGTGACACTGTGGTATAGTGTGAACAGGAGGGATGGCTGTGACACTGGGTGATATGTGAACGGGGCTGGCTGTGACACTGGGTGATATGTGAACAGGAGGGCTGGCTGTGACACTGGGTGATATGTGACAGGAGGGATGGCTGTGACCTGGGTGATATGTGAACAGGAGGGATGGCTGTGACACTGGGTGATATGTGAACAGGAGGGCTGGCTGTGACGCTGGGTGATATGTAAACAGGAGGGATGGCTGTGACGCTGGGTTATATGTGACATGAGTGATGGCTGTGACCGGGTATATGTGAACAGGAGGGATGGCTGTGACGCTGGGTGATATGTAACAGGAGGGCTGGCTGTGACGCTGGGTGATATGTGAACAGGAGGGATGGCTGTGACACTGGGTGATATGTGAACAGGGGATGGCTGTGACGCTGGGTGATATGTGAACAGGAGGGATGGCTGTGACGCTGGTGATATGTGAACAGGAGGGATGGCTGTGACACTGGGGATAATGTGAACAGGAGGGCTGGCTGTGACTGCTGGTGATATGTTAACAGGAGGGATGGCGTGACACTGGGTGATATTTGAACAGGAGGGCTGGCGTGACACTGGGTGATATGTGAACAGGAGAGATGGCTGGTGAACGCTGGGTATATGTGAACGGAGGATGGCTGTGACGCTGGTGATATGTAACAGAGAGATGGCTGTGACACTGGGTGATATGTTAACAGGAGGGCTGGCTGTGCACTGGGTGATATGTGAACAGAGGGCTGTGGGGCTGTGACACTGGTGATATGGTGAACAGGAGGCTGCTGTGACACTGGGTGATATGTGAACAGGAGGGCTGGCTGTGACACTGGTTGATATGTGAACAGGAGGGATGGCTGTGACACTGGTGATATGTGAACAGAGGGATGGCTGTGACGCTGGGTGATATGTGAACAGGAGAGATGGCTGTGACACTGGGTGATATGTGAACCGGAGGGCTGGCTGTGACACTGGGTGATATGTGAACAGGAGGGCTGGCTGTGACACTGGGTGATATGTGAACAGGAGGGCTGGCTGTGACACTGGGTGATATGTGAACAGAGGGCTGGCTGTGACACTGGGTGATATGTGAACAGAAGGGCTGGTGTGACACTGGTGATATGTGACAGGAGTGTGGCTGTGACACTGGGTGATATGTGAACAGGAGGGCTGGCTGGACACTGGTGATATGTGAACAGGAGGGCTTGGCTGTGACACTGGGTGATATGTGAACAGGAGAGATGGCTGTGACGCTGGTGATATGTGAACAGGAGGATGGCTGTGACGCTGGGTGAATATGTGACAGGAGAGATGCTGTGACACTGTGATATGTGAACAGAGGGCTGGCTGTGACACTGTGATATGTGAACAGGAGGCTGGCTGTGACACTGGTGTAGTATGTGTAACAGGAGGGCTGGCTGTGACACTGGGTGATATTGAACAGAGGGCTGGCTGTGCACCTGGGTGATATGTGAACAGGAGGGCTGGCTGTGCACTGGGTGATATGTGACAGGAGGCTGGCTGTGACACTGGGTGTATATGTGAACAGGAGGGCTGGCTGTGACACTGGGTGATATGTGAACAGAGGGTGGCTGTGACACTGGGTGATATGTGAACGGAGGGCATGGCTGTGACACTGGTGATTGGTGAACAGGAGGATGGCTGTGACACTGGGTGATATGTGAACAGGAGGGATGCTGTGACACTGGTGATTGTGAACAGGAGGATGGCTGTGACACTGGGTGATATGTGAACAGGAGGCTGGCTGTGACACTGGGTGATATTGAACAGGAGGGGCTGGCTGTGACACTGGGTGATATGTAACAGGAGGGATGGCTGTGACACTGGGTGATATGTGAACACGGAGGGATGGCTGTGACACTGGGTGATTGTTGAAACGAGGGGGGCTGTGACGCTGGGTGATATGTAAACAGGAGGGATGGCTGTGACGCTGGGTGTATATGTGAACAGAAGGAGGGCTGTGACGCTGGGTGATATGTGAACAGGAGGGATGGCTGTGACGCTGGGTGATATGTAAACAGGAGGGTGGCTGTACCTGGGTGATATGTGAACATGGAATGGCTGGACGACTGGGTGATATGTGAACGAGGGATGGCTGTGACGCTGGTGATATTGACCAGGAGGGTGGCTGTGCCGCTGGGTGATATGTGAACATGAGGGATGGCTGTGACACTGGTGATATGTGAACAGAGGGCTGGCTGTGACGCTGGTGATATGTGAACAGGAGGGATGGCTGTGACTGGTGATATGTGAACAGAGGGCTGGCTGTGACACTGGGTGATTGTGAACAGGAGGGCTGGCTGTGAGCTGGTGATATGTGAACAGGAGGGCTGGCTGTGACGACTGGGTGATATGTGAACAGGAGGGCTGGCTTTGACGCCGGGGTGATATGTGAACAGGAGGGTGGCTGTGAACTGGGTGATATGTGAACAGGAGGGCTGGCCTGTGACACCTGGGTGATATGTGAACAGGAGGTGCCTGTGACACTGGGTGATATGTGAACAGGAGGGTGGCTGTGACACTGGGTGATATGTGAACAGAGATGGGATGGCTGTGACACTGGGTGATATGTGAACAGGAGGGATTGCTGTGACGCTGGGTGATACTGTGAACAGGAGGGCTGTGCTGTGACGGTATAACAGGGGCTGGTACACTGGGTGATATGTGAACAGGAGGGCTGGCTGTGACGCTGGGTGATCTGTGAACAGGAGGGCTGGCTGTGACGCTGGGTGATATGTGAACAGGAGGGCTGGCTGTGACACTGGGTGATATGTGAACAGGAGGGATGGCTGTGACACTGGGTGATATGTGAACAGGAGGGATGGCTGTGACACTGGGTGATATGTGAACAGGAGGGATGGCTGTGACGCTGGGTGATATGTGAACAGGAGGATGGCTTGTGACCCTGGGTGATATATGTGAACAGAGATGGCTGTGACACTGGTGATATGTGAACAGAGGGATGGCTGTGACCTGGGTGATATGTGAACGGAGGGATTGGCTGTGACCTGGTTGATATGTGAACAAGAGGGCTGGCTGTGACACTGGGTGATATGTGAACAGGAGGTGGCTGTGCACCTGGGGATATGTTGAACAGGAGGGGGGCTGTGACACTGGGTGATATGTGAACATGAGGGATGGCTGTGACGCTGGGTGATATGTTGAACAGGAGGATGGCTGTGACACTGGGATAATGTGAACAGGAGGGATGCTGTGACACTGGTGAATGAACAGCGGCCTGTGACGCTGGTGATATGTGAACAGGAGGGATGGCTGTGACGCTGGGTGATATGTGAACAGGAGGGCTGGCTGTGACACTGGGTGATATTGTAACGAGGGCTGGCTGTGACGCGGGTGATATGTGAACAGGAGGGATGGCTGTGACGCTGGGTGATAGTGAACAGGAGGGATGGCTGTGACCCTGGGTGATATGTGAAACAGGAGGGATGGCTGTGACCTGGGTGATATGTGACAGGATGGCTGTGACACTGGGTGATTATGTGAACAGGAGGGATGGCTGTGACACTGGGTGATATGTGAACAGGAGGGATGCTGTGACACTGGTGATATGTGAACCGGAGGATGGCTGTGAACCTGGTGATAGTGAACAGGAGGGTGGGCTGTGACACTGGGTGATATTAACAGGAGGATGGCTGTGACGCTGGGTGATATGTGAACAGGAGGGATGGCTGTGACGCTGGGTGATATGTGAACAGGAGGGATGGCTGTGACACTGGGTGATATGTGAACAGAGGATGGCTGTGACACTGGTGATATGTGAACAGGGGATGGCTGTGGACACTGGTGATATGTGAACAGGGGATGGCTGTGACACTGGTGATATTGTGAACAGGAGGGCTGGCTGTGACACTGGTGATATGTGAACAGGGGATGGCTGTGACGCTGGTGATTAATGTGAACAGAGGGCTGGCTGTGACGCTGGGTGATATGTTGACGAGGGCTGGCTGTGACACTGGGTGATATGTGAACAGGAGGATGGCTGTGAACGCTGGGTGATATGTGAACAGGATGAGGATGGCTGTGACACTGGGTTGATATTTGAACAGAGGGGATGGCTGTGACACTACGGGTGATATGTGAACAGGAGGGATGGCTGTGACTGGGTGATATGTGAACAGAGGGATGGCTGTGCACCTGGGTGATATGTGACAGGAGGGCGGCTGTGACACTGGGTGATATGAACAGGAGGGATGGCTGTGACGCTTTGGGGGGGGGTTGATATGAACAGGAGGGATGGCTGTGACGCTGGGTGATATGTGAACAGGAGGGATGGCTGTGACACTGGGTGATATGTGAACAGGAGGGCTGGCTGTGACACTGGGGTGATATGTGAACAGGAGGGATGGCTGTGACGCTGGGTGATATGTGAACAGGAGGGATGGCTGTGACACTGGTTTGATATTGAACAGAGTGATGGATGCTGACCTGGTGATATGTGGAACAGGAGGATGGCTGTGACCTGGGTGATATGTGAACAGGAGGTGGGCTTGTGACACTGGTGATATGTGAACAGAGGGATGGCTGTGACACTGGGTGATATGTGAACATGAGGGATGGCTGTGACACTGGGTGATATGTGAACGGAGGGAGTGGCTGTGACCTGGGTGATATGTGAACAGGGGGATGGCTGTGACACTGGGGATATTGACAGAGGGATGGCGTGACCCTGGGTGATATGTGAACAAGGAGGGATGGCTGTGACGCTGGGTATATGTGACAGAGGATGGCTGTGACTGGTGATATGTGAACAGGAGGATAGCTGTGACACTGGGTGATATGTGAACAGGAGGGCTGGCTGTGACGCTGGGTGATAGTGAACGGAGGATGCTGTGACACTGGGTGATATGTGAAAGGAGGGCTGGCTGTGACGCTTGGTGATATGTGAACAGAGGGTGGCTGTGACCCGTGGGTGAATGTGAACAGGAGGAGTGGCTGTGACACTGGGTGATATGTGAACAGGAGGCTGCTGTGTGACACTGGGTGATATGTGACGGAGGGATGGCTGTGACACTGGGTGATATGTGAACAGGAGGGATGGCTGTGACGCTGGGTGATATGTGAACAGGAGGGCTGGCTGTGACACTGGGTGATATGTGAACAGAGGGCTGTGTGACACACTGGGTGATATGTGAACAGGAGGGCTGCTGTGACCTGGGTGATATTGAACAGGAGGGATGGCTGTACATGGTGATATGTGAACAGGAGGGCTGGCTGTGACTGGTGAATGTGAACAGGAATGGCGGTGAGCTGGGTGATGTGAACAGGAGGGATGGCTGTGACACTGGGTGATATGTGAAACAGGAGGGCTGGCTGTGACACTGGTGATAGTGAACAGGAGGGCTGGCTGTGACACTGGGTGATATGTGAACAGGAGGGATGGCTGTGACACTGGGTGATATGTGAACAGGAGGGATGGCTGTGACGCTGGGTGATATGTGAACAGGAGGATGGCTGTGACACGGGTGATATGTGAACAGGAGGGCTGGCTGTGACACTGGGTGATATGGTGACAGGAGGGATGGCTGTGACTGGGTGATAGTAACAGGGGCTGGCTGTGCACTGGTGATATGTGAACAGAGGATGGCTGTGACCCTGGGTGATTGTGACAGGAGGGATGGCTGTGACACTGTGGGTTATATGTGAACAGGAGGGTGCTTGACAACTGGGGTGATATGTGAACAGGAGGGATGGCTGTGACACTGGGTGATATGTGAACCGGAGGGATGGCTGTGACACTGGGTGATATGTGAACAGGAGGGCTGGCTGTGACACTGGGTGATATTTGAACAGGAGGGCTGGCGTGACACTGGGTGATATGTGAACAGGAGGGCTGGCTGTGACACTGGGTGATATGTGAACAGGAGGGATGGCTGTACACTGGGTGATATGTGAACAGGAGGGATGGCTGTGACAACTGGGTGATATGTGAACAGGAGGGCTGGCTGTGACACTGGTTGATATGTGAACAGGAAGGGCTGGCTGTGACACTGGGTGATATGTGAACAGGAGGGTGGCTGTGACACTGGGTGATATTGACAGAGGGTCTGGCTGTGACACTGGGTGATATGTTGAACAGGAGGCTGGCTGTGACACTGGGTGATATGTGAACAGGAGGATGGCTGTGACACTGGGTGATTGTGAACAGGAGGCTGCTGTGACACTGGGTGATATGTGAACAGGAGGATGGCTGTGACCTGGGTGATATTGAACAGGAGGGATGGCTGTGACGCTGGGTGATATGTGAACGAGGAGGTATGGCTGTGACACTGGGGATATGTGACAGGAGGGCTGGCTGTGACACTGGGTGATATGTGAACAGGAGGGATGGCTGTGACACTGGGTGATATGTGAACAGGAGGGATGCTTTGACGCTGGGTGATATGTGAACAGGAGGCGGCTGTGACCACTGGGTGATATGTGAACAGGAGGCTGGCTGTGACACTGGGTGATATGTGAACAGGAGGGATGGCTGTGACACTGGGTGATATGTGAACAGGAGGGAGGGCTGTGACACTGGGTGATATGTGAACAGGAGGGACGGCTGTTGACACTGGGTGATATGTGAACAGGAGGGATGGCTTGTGACGCTGGGTGCTAGGTGAACAGTAGGGATGGCTGTGACACTGGGTGATATGTGACAGGAGGGATGGCTGTGACCTGGTGATATGTGAACAGGAGGGGCTGGCTGTGACACTGGGTGATATGTGAACATGGAGGGATGGCTGTGACACTCGGGTGATAGTGAACAGGAGGATCGGACGTGGGTTGGTGACAGAGGGCTGGACACGGGATTATGTGAACATAGGGATGGCTGTGACACTGGGTGATGTGAACATGGAGGGATGGCTTGACACTGGGTGATATGTGAACAAGGAGGATGGCTGTGACACTGGGTGATATGGTGAATCAGGAGGGCTGGCTGTGACGACTGGTGATATGTGAACAGGAGGGATGGTGTGACGCTGGGTGCTATTGTGAACAGGAGGCTGGTGTGACGCTGGGGTGATATGTGAACAGGGGGATGCTGTGACAACGGGTTGATATGTGTAACAGGAGGATGGCTGTGACGCTGGGTGATATGGTTGAACAGGAGGGATGGCTGTGACACTGGGTTGATATGTGCAAAACAGAGGGCTGGTGTACCTTGGTGTATGTGAACAGGAGGGATGGCTGTGACTGGATTATTTGACCCAGGGGGATGGCTGTGGGCACTGGGTGATATGTTGAACAGCAGGGTGGCTTGTGACGCTGGGTGATCTGTGAACGAGAGGGCTGGCTGTGACAAACTGGGTTGATATGGAACAGGAGGGATGGCTGTGACGGCTGGTATGACGTGTGGCTGTGAATGGTGTGATGTGACAGGAGGGATGGCTGTGACGGGTTGATCTGTGGGTGGCTGTGAGTGAATGTGAACAGGAGGCTGGCTGTGGACACGGGTGATATGGTGAAAACAGGAGGATGCGTGACACTGGGTGATATTGAACGGAGGGATGGCTGTGACCTGGGTGATATGTGAACAGGAGGGCTGGCCTGTGACACTGGGTGATATGTGAACAGGAGGGCTGGCTGTGACACTGGTTATACTGTGGAACAGGAGGATGGCTGTGCACTCCACTGGGTGATATGTGACAGGAGGGTGGCTGTACACTGGGGTGAATATGTGAACAGGAAGGGATGGCTGTGACACTGGGTGATATTGAACAGGAGGGACCTGGGCTGTGACGACTGGGTGTATGTGAACAGGAGGGATGGCTGTGCACTGTGGGATATGTGAACAGAGGGATGCGCTGTCACACTGGGTGATATGTGACACAGGAGGGATGGCTGTGACACTGGGTGATATGTGAACAGGAGGGATGGCTGTGACGCCTGGTGATATGTGGAACAGGAGGGATGGCTGTGACACTAGGGTGATATGTGACAGGAGGATGGCCTGTGACACCTGGTGTATGTGAACAGTAGGGATGGCTGTGACGCTGGGTAATATGTGAACCGGAGGATGGCTGTGAACACTGGGTGAGTAGTGACGGAGGGATGGCTGTGACACTGGGTGATATGTTGAACAGGAGGGCTGGCTGTGACGATCTGGGTCTATAGGTGACAGTGAGGCTGGCTGTGACACTGGGTGTATATGTGAACAGGAGGGATGGCTGTGACACTGGTGATATGTGAACGGAGGATGGCTGTGACACTGGGTGATATTGTGTAACAGAGGCTGGCTGTGACACTGTGGTGATATGTGAACAGGAGGGCTGGCGGCCCGCTGGGTGATATGTGAACAGGAGGGATGGCTGTGAACTGGGTGGATATGTGAACAGGAGGTGGCCTGTGACCACTGTGGGTGACTATGTGAACCAGGAGGGACTGCTGTGACACTGGGTGATATGTGAAGCTGATGGCTGGCCTGTTGAAACTGGGTGATTGTGAACAGAGGGTGCTGTGACACTGGGTGATTGTAACAGGAGGGATGGCTGTGACACTGGGTATATGTGGACACGGAAGGGATGCACTGTTGACACTGGTGAATTGTGAACAGGAGTGGATGCAGTTACCTGGGTGATATGTGAACAGGAGATGGCTGTGATCCTGGGTATGTTGAACGAGGAACACGGGAGCTGGACGCGGTGAGCTTGGATGTGAACAGAGGGGATGGCTGTGACACTGGACCGTGGAGAGTGCGGAGCTGTATAGACAATGGATGGACCGTATAGTGAAAGGATGGCTGTGACACTGGTGATATGTGAACAGGAGGTGCTATGGGTGTATGGGACAGGGATGGCTGTACACTGGGGTGATATGTGAACAGGAGGGTGCTGTGCCTGGTAATTACAGATCCTGCATGGGGATATGTGAACAGGAGTGGCTGGCTGTGACACTCTGGGTGATATGTAACGGAGGGATGGCTGTGACACTGGGTGATATGTGAACAGGTCAGGGATGGCTGTGACACTGGTGAATATGTGAACAGTAGGCGGGCGGAGTGTGATCGACTGGTGATATGGAAACGGTAGGCATGGTGTTTACGACATACGAGTGATATGTGACGACAAAGGAGACTGGCTGTGACAGCTGGTTGATATGTGACCAGAGGACGGTAGGATTGTGAAGAGGGCTGGCTGTGACCTGGGTGATATGTGAACAGGGGGCTGGCTGTGACAGCTGGGTGATATGTGAACAGAGAGGATGGCTGTGACGCTGGGTATATGTAACAGAGGGCTGCGGACTGTGATATGTGCGACTGGTGATGAATGGTGTATGAGACAGGATGGATGGCTGTGACCCTGGGAAGATAGTGAACGAGGGAGGCTGGTGACGCTGGGTGAATTGAAAAGGAGGGATGGCTGTGACACTGGGTGATATGTGAACAGAGGATGGCTGTGGACGCTGGGTGATATGTGAACAGGATGGATGGCTGTGTACCTGGGTGATATTGAACAAGGAGTGCTGTGAGCTGGGATAGTGACATCGTGATCGCATCTGGGTGAATGTGAACAGGACTGCGTGACGGGGTGATAATGGCGAGTCTGCCTGTACCTGGGTGATATGTGACACGGTGGAGTGGGTGGAGTGGCTTACCTGGTGATATGTGAACAGGAGGGCTGGCTGTGACACTGGGTTATATTTAACGGAGGGTATACTTGGACACTGGTGATATGTGAACAGGAGGATGGCTGTGACACTGGGTATATGTTGAACAGGAGGGATTGCTGTGACAACTGGGTGATATGGTAACAGAGGCTGGCTGTGACACTGGGTGATATGTGAACCGGGAGAGGGTGGCTGGTGACAGCTGGGTGATATGTAACAGTGAGGGATGGCTGTGACACTGGTGTTGTGAACAGGAGGGGACTGGCTGGTTGACACTGGTGATATTGACAGAGGGATGGCTTGACGCTGGGTGATATGTGGAACAGGGGGCATGCGGGACCTTGGGTGTGATGTTGAAGACAGGAGGGCTGGCCTGTGACACTGGGTGATATGTGAACAGGAGGGATGGCTGTGACGGTCTGGGTGATATGTGAACAGGAGGGCTGGCTGGACACTGGGTGATGGTGAACAGGAGGGTGGGCTGTTGAGCGCTGGTGGATATGTGAACAGGAGGGATGAGCTGTGCGCTGGTGATATGTTAATAGCCAGGAGGCTGGCTTGTGACGCTGGTGATATGTGAACCAGAGGGTGGCTGTGACACTGGGTGATATGTGACAGGGGAGCTTTGAACTGATTGGACGAGGTGCTGTCTTGGTGCTATTGACCAGGAGTCTGGAGTGGATTGTGAACAGGGAGGGTGGGGACTGGGGATTGACGGTGCTGTGACAGCTGGTGATACTGTTGAAACCGGAGGGCTTAGTGCTGTGACGCTGGTAGATATGTAACAGGAGGGTGGCTGTTGACCTGGGTGATATGTGAACAGAGGCTGGCTTGACGCTGGGTGATATGTGAACAGGAGGGGGACTGGGCTGTGACAGACGGTGACGGGTGATATGTGAACAGGAGGGACTGGCTGTGACGCTGGGTGATATGTGAACAGAGGGGCTGGCTGTGACACTGGGTGATATGTGAACAGAGCTGGATGGCTGTGACCTGGGTGATATGTGAACTGAGGGGATGGCTGTGCTGGTGAAGGACCAGGGTGGTGTGGCGGATATGTGAATCGGGGATGGCTGTGACACTGGGTGATATGGTGACAGATGGCTGCTGTGACATGGGGTGATATGTGAACAGGAGGGATGCTGTTGACAGGCTGGGTGATATGTGGAACAGGAGGATCTGGCTGTGACCTGGTGTATGTGAACAGTAGGCTGGCTGTGACACTGGTGATATGTAACAGGAGAGGATGGCTGTGACCACGACTGGGTATATTGAACAGAGGGATGGCTGACACTGGTGATATGTGGAAGTGAGGGTGGCTGTGACACTGGGTGATAGTGAACAGGAGGGATGGCTTGACACTGTACATTCAGTGCGCTGTTGACTGTGTATGAACAGGAGTGGCTGTGACGGCGGGTGATATGTGAACAGGAAGGGATATGCTGTGTGACGTCTGTGTGCATTATGTGAACAGGAGGGCTGTGGCGTGACGCGTGGGTGATATGTGAACAGGAGGGATGGCTGTGACACGGGTGATATGTAACAGCAGGGATGGCTGTGACTCTGGGTGATAGTGAACAGGAGGGATGGCTGTGACGCTGGGTGATATGTGCACAGGATGGATGGCCTGTGACGCTGGTGTATGTGAACAGGAGGGCTGGCTGTGACGCTGGTGATATGTGAACAGGAGGGATGGGCTGTGCACGCTGGTGATATGTGAACAGGAGGGATGGCTGTGACACTGGTGAAATGTGAACAGGAGGGCTGGCTGTGACACGGTTATATGTGAACAGGGGGCTGCTGTGACAGCGGGTGAATAAGGTGAACAGGAGGGATGGCTGTGACACTGGGTGATATTGAACAGGAGGGATGGCTGTGACGCTGGGGTGAATATGTGAACAGAGGGCTGGCTTTGACGCTGGGTGTATGTGAACAGGAGGATGGCTGTGACACTGGGTGATATGTGAACAGGCGGGATAGCTGTGACACTGGGTGATTGTGAACAGGAGGATGGCTGTGACGCTGGGTGATATTGAAAGAGGGATGCTTGAACGGCTGGTGATATGTGAACAGGAGGATGGCCGTGACGCTGGGTGATATGTGAACAGGAGGGATGGCTGTACACTGGGTGATATGTGACCGGAGGATGGCGGTGACACTGGTGTATGTGAACTCAGGGGATGGCGATGTGACACTGGGTGAATATGTGAACAGAGGATGGCTGTGACACTGGGTGAATGTAACAGGAGGATGGCTGTGACGCTGGGTTGATATGTGAACAGGAGGGATGGCTTGTGACGCTGGGTGAGATTAGAACAGGAGGGCTGGCTGTGACGCTGGGTGATATGTGAACAGAGGATGGCTGTGACGCTGGGTGATATGTGAACATGAGGGATACTGTGACGCTGGGTGATATGTGAACAGAGGGCTGGCCTGTGACGCTGGGTGATATGTGAACAGGAGGGATGGCTGTGACAACTGGGTGATTATGTGAACAGGAGGGATAGCTGTGACGCTGGTGATTGTGAACAGGAGGGCTGGCTGGGACACTGGGTGATAGGTGAACAGGAGGGATGGCTGTGAGCACTGGGTGATATGTGAACAGGAGGGATGGCTGTGACACTGGGTGATAGTGAACCTGAGGCTTGCTGTGACGCTGGGTGATATGTGAACAGGAGGAGTGTGTTGTTGACCTGGGTGATATGTGAACAGGAGGGATGGCTGTGACGCTGGGTGATATGTGGAACATGATGGATAGCTGTGACGGCTGGGTGATATGTTAACAGGAGGCTGGCTGTGACGCTGGTGAATGTGAACAGGAGGTCTGGCTGTGACGCTGGGTGATAGTGAAAAGGGAGGGATGGCGTGGACGCTGGTGATATTGAACATGGGGGATGGCTGTGACTCTGGGTGATATGTGAACAGGATGGTGGCGTGACACTGGTTATATTTGAACAGGAGGCTGGCTGTGACCCTGGTGATATGTGAACAGGAGGCGGCTGTGACACTGGTGAGATGTGAACAGGATGATTGCTGTGACACTGGGTGATATGTGAACAGGAGTGCCTGGCTGTGACACTGGTGATAGTGAACAGGAGGGCTGGCTGTGACACTGGGTGATATGTGAACCGTAGGATGGTGTGGACACTGGGTGATAGTGAACAGGAGGGATGCTGTGACACTGGGTGATTGGACAGGAGGGCTGCTGTGACACGGGTGATTGTGAACAGGAGGGCTGGTGTTACACTGGTGATATGGTGAACTGAGGGCTGGCTGTGACACTGGGTTATATGTAACAGGAGGGCTGCTGTGACACTGGGTGATATGTGAACAGGAGGGCTGGCTGTTGACCTGGGGATATGTGAACAGGAGGGCTCTGGCTGTGTACACTGGGTGATTGGAACAGGAGGGATGCTGTGACACTGGGTGATATGTGAACAGGAGGGATGGCCGTGACACTGGGTTTAGGTGAACAGAGGGCTGGCTTGACACTGGGTATATGTGACCAGGAGGGATGCTGTGACACTGGGTGATATGTGAACAGGAGGGATGCTGTGACACTGTGTGATATTGAACAGGATGGATTGCTGTTGACCCTGGGTGATATTTGAACAGTAGGGTTGCTGTGACGGCTGGGTGATATGTGACAGGAGGGCTGGCTGTGACGGGGTGATATGTGAAGCAGGAACGGGATGGCTGTGACGCTTGGTGATATGTGAACAGGAGGGATGGCTGTGACACTGGGTGATATGTGAACAGGAGGGATGGCTGTGACACTGGGTGATATGTGAACAGGAGGGCTGGCTGTGACACTGGGTGATAATGTTACAGGAGGAGGCTGTGATAACACTGGGTGATATTGTGAACAGGATGGATGGCTGTGACGCTGGTGATTATGTGAACATGAGGTCTGGCTGTGACACTGGGTATATGTGAACAGGAGGGATAGCTGTTACAACTGGGTGATATGTGAACAGGAGTTATGGCTTGACACTGGGTGATATGTGAACAAGGCTGGCTTGTGGACCCTGGTGATATGTGAACGGACGGGATACTGTGACACTGGGTGATATGTTCACAGGAGGGATGGCTTGACACTGGGTGATATTACCAGGAGGGATGGCTGTGACACTGGGTGATATTGAACAGGAGGAGGCTGTGACACTGGGTGGATATGTGAACAGGAGGGCTGGCTGTGAGACCGGGTGATAGTTAACAGGAGCTGGCTGTGCCACTGGGTGATAATGTGAACAGGAGGGCTGGCTGTGACACACGGGTGATTTTGAACAGGAAGGGATGGCTGTGACCCTGGTGGATATTGAACAGGAGGGATGGCTGTGACACTGGGTGATATGTGAACAGAGGGATGGGCTGTGACACTGGGTGATATGTGAACATTAGTGGATGGCTGTGACACTGGGTGGAATATGTGAACGAGGAGGGAATGGCTGTGACCACTGGGTGTATGTGAACAGAAGGATGGCTGTGACACTGGGTGATATGTGCACAGGAGGGATGGCTGTGACACTGGGTGATATTTGAACAGAGGGATGGCTGTTACACTAGGGTGTATATTTGAACAGTAAGGGTGGGGCTGTGACCACGTGGTGATATGTAACAGGAGGCTGCTGTGACCACTGTTTGATATGTGAACAGGAGAGATGCTGTACCGGGTGATATGTGAACAGAGGGCTGGCTGTGACACTGGGTGAGATTATGTGAACAGGAGGGCTGGCTGTGAACTGGTGATATGTTAACAGGAGGGACTGGCGTGACGCTGGGTGATATTTGGAACAGGAGGTGGCTGTGACCTGGGTGATATTGAACGGAGGGATGGCTGTGACGCTGGGTGATATGTGAACGGAGGGATTGCTGTGACCCTGGGTGATATGTGAACCGGAAGGGGCTGGCTTGACACTGGGTGATATGTTAACAGGAGGGGAATGGCTGTGACCTGGGTGATATGTGAACAGGAGGGCTGGCTGTGGACACTGGGTGATATGTGAACAAGATGGCTGGCTGTGACACCTGGGTGATATGTGAACAGGAGGGATGGGCTGTGCCACTGGTGATATGTGAAACAGGAGGATGGCTGTGACACTGGGTGATTTGAACGGAGGGATGGCTGTTACACTGGGTGATAGTGAACAGTAGGGCTGGCTGGACACTGGGTGATATGTGAACAGGAGGGTGGCTGGACCTGGGGATATGGTGCACATTAGGGATTGCTTTGAACGCGGTGATATGTGAACAGGAGGCTGGCTGTGACACTGTGTTATATGTGAACAGGAGGATGGCTGTGACGCTTGGTGATTGTAACGTAGGGATGGCTTGTGCCACTGGGTGATATGTGACCAGAGGGCTGGCTAGTGACGCTGGGTGATTTGAACAGGAGGCTGGCTGTGAACACTGGTGATATGTGGAACAGGAGGGCTGGCTGTGACACTGGGTGTATGTGAACAGGAGGGCTGGCTGTGAGTGACGCTGGGTGATATGTGAACATGGGGCTGGCCTGTGACACTGGGTGATTGTGAACATGAGGGCTGGCTGTTACACTGGGTTGATATGTGAACATAGGGCGGGCTGTGACGCTGGGTGATATGTAACAGGCGGCTGGCCTGTGACACTGGGTGATATGTGAACAGGAGGCTGGCTGTGACGCTGTGTGATATGTGAACAGGAGGGCTGGCTGTGACACTGGTGATACTGTGAACAGGAGGGCTGGCTGTGACACTGGGTGATATGTGAACAGAGGGCTGGCTTTGACACTGGGTGATATGTGAACGTAGGGCTGCTGTGACCTGGGTTATATGTGAACAGCAGGAGGGATGGCCTTGGGACGCTGGTGATATGTGAACAGAGGGCTGGCTGTGACCTGGGTGATATGTGAACAGGAGGGCTGGCTGTGACACTGGTGAAGTGAACAGGAGGGATGCTGTGACACTGGGTGAATGTGCAACAGGAGGGATGGCTGTGACACTGGGTGATTTGTGAAACAGGAGTGATGGCTGTGACGGCTGGTGATATGTGAACAGGATGGGATGGCCTTTGACAGACGCTGGGTGAGATGTGAACAGGAGGGATGGCTGTGACTCTGGTTGATAATGGTAACAGGAGGGATGGCTGTGACACGGGGTGATATGTGAACAGGAGGGAATGGCTGTGACGCTGGGTGATATGTGAACAGGAGGATGGCTGTGACACTGGGTGATTGTGACCATGAGGGAGGCTGTGACACTGGGTGATATGTGCACAGGAGGGCTGGCTGTGACACGGGTTATATGTGAACATGAGGCTGGCTGTGACGCTGGGTGATATGTGACAGTAGGGATTGCTGTGACGCTGGGTGATATTGAAGCGGAGGGCTGGCTGTGACGCTGGGTTTATGGACAGGCGGCTTGCTTGACACTGGGTGATATGTTGAACAGGAGGATGGCTTGAACGCTGGGTGATATCGTTAACAGGAGGTATGGCTGTGCGCTTGGTGATATGTGAACAGTTGCAATGGAGGAGAAACCTTAAAACAGGGGAAAAAAATAAGGTTTAGCTTGTCCTTTATTTAGTATTATCTAACAACACTGAAGACTTAGACTTACAGACACCGGTGATAGGAACCGGTAAAAAACTCACGTGTGTCGCATATGTAGAGACCGTTGGTTACAGCGTCCCGGCTCTTTGTGAGCGTCTCTCCACCGTATGCGACCACAAATGGTCCGACCATGACGGAGCAAGACAGGGGCGGAGGCTTTTAGGCGGTGATGGGGCGGCTGTCTCTGTGAGCCACAAGACGGGAAAGCTGCTCGGTGAGCCGCGGACAATGTTCGCTGTTTATCTGGAATAGTGAGATAAAAGTCACCTTCACGTGTTCCATCTAGACGTTCTAAACACACGTTCAGCATAAATGGAATTATTGAGCTAACGTTTCATTTCATCACTAGCTGGACACTAATGGTGGCCACACTTTTACCAATTGTATTGTACAATGTGCGTTCTCAGACGGTAATGGTTTCCAACTAAAAAAGACCGAGAAAACTGGCCATTGAGCTATGTTGGACGTGCTGTATGAGGGCCCCATATATGGTGAGCGGGTGAGCAAGGGGCAGACAATGGTTGAAACTCAATCGGAATGTAGCAGTTGAATTTCTCCATCTTGTGCCATGTTGAGTGATGGGATTCTGATTGGTTCGATCAGCCATATGGTGGCCATCTGGGCGTGTTTTTAGGCATAGGCCACCTAGGCAAGAACCCTGTCAGCTTTTACTTGCTGTGGATAGAACTGCTCTCCTTGTTTCTGTTCTGTAATTTGTAACATTATATTAGTACAGAGCCTGAACTCCACACACTACATAGGAACAAATGTTACATGTTACAAATGAACTGAATGTGTTAGATCTGCTCTCCTTGTGTCTGTAATTGTAACATTGTATCTAGTACAGAGCCTGAAACTTGGAACAATGTTACAAATGAACTGAATGTGTTAGATCTGCTTCGTTCTGCTGTAATTTGTAACATTGTATCTAGTACGGAGCCTGAACTTGGATACAATGTTACAAATGAACTGAATGTGTTGATCTGCTCTCCTTCTGCTGTAATTGTAACATTGTATCTAGTACGGAGTGAACTTGGAACATGTACAAATGAACTGAATGCGTTGATCTGTCTCCTTGTTCTGCTACTGTAATCTGAACATTGTATCTAGTACGGAGCCTGAAATGGATACATGTTACAAATGAACTGAATGGTTAGATCTGCTCTCTTGTTCTGCTGTAATTGTAACAGTTGTATCTAGTACGGAGCTGAACTTGGATACAATGTTACAAATGAACTGAATGTGTTAGATCTGCTCTCCTTCTTCTGCTGTAATTGTAAAATTGTATCTAGTCACGAGCCTGAAATGGATTACAATGTTTCAAATGAACGAATGCGTTAGATATGCCTCCTTGTTCTGCTGTAATTGTAACATTGTTCCAGGTTCAGGCTCCGTACTAGATACAATGTTACAAATTACAGCCGAACAAGGAGAGCAGATCTAACCATTCAGTTCATTGTAACATTGTATCCAAGTTAGGCTCCGTACTAGAACAATGTTACAAATTACAGCAGAAGAAGGAGAGCAGATCTAACACATTCAGTTCATTTGTAACATTGTACAAGTTCAGGCTCCGTACTAGATACAATGTACAAATTACAGCAGAACAAGGAGAGCAGATCTAACACATTCAGTCATTTGTTACATTGTATCCAAGTTCAGGCTCCGTACTAGATACAATGTTACAAATTACAGCAGAACAAGGAGATCAGATCTAAACATTAGTTCATTTGAACATTGTATCCAAGTCAGGCTCCGTCTAGATACAATGTTACAGTTACAGCAGAACAAGGAGAGCAGTTCTAACACATTCAGTTCATTTGTAACATTGTATCCAAGTTCAGGCTCCGTACTAGATACAATGTACAAATTACAGCAGAAGAAGGAGAGCAGATCTAAACATTCAGGTCATGTCACTGTATCAAGTTCAGGCTCCGGACTAGATACAATGTTACAAATTACAGCAGAACAAGGAGAGCAGATCTAACACATTCAGTTCATTTGTAACATTGTATCCAAGTCAGGCTCCGTACTAGATACAATGTTACAAATTACAGCAGAACAAGGAGATCAGATCTAACATTCAGTTATTTGTACATTGTATCCAAGTTCAGGCTCTGTACTAGATACAATGTTACAAATTACAGCAGACAAGGAGAGCAGATCTAACACATTCAGTTCATTTGTAACATTGTATCCCAGTTCAGGGCTCCGTACTAGATACAATGTTACAAATTACAGCAGAACAGGAGAGATCAGATCTAACACATTCAGTTCTTGTAACATTGTATCCAAGTTCAGGCTCCGTACTAGATACAATGTTACAGATTACAGCAGAAGAACAAGGAGATCAGATCTAATGCATTCAGTTCATTTGTAACATTGTATCCAAGTTCAGGCTCCGTACTAGATACAATGTTACAAATTACAGCAGAACAAAGAGATCAGCTCTAACGCATTCAGTTCATTTGTAACATTGTATCCAAGTTCAGGCTCCGTACTAGATACAATGTTACAAATTACAGCAGAACAAGGAGAGCAGATCTAACACATTCAGTTCATTTGTAACATGTATCCAAGTTCAGGCTCCGTACTAGATACAATGTACAAATGAACTGAATGTGTTAGATCTGCTCTCTTGTTTGCTTTTAATTTGTAACATTGTATCTAGTACGGAGCCTGAACTTGGATACAATGTTACAAATGAACTGAATGCGTTAGAGCTGATCTCTTTGTTCTGCTGTAATTTGTAACATTGTATCTAGTACGGAGCCTGAACTTGGATACAATGTTACAAATGAACTGAAGTGCATTAGATCTGATTCTTGTCTTCTGCTGTAATCTGTAACATTGTATCTAGTACGGAGCCTGAACTTGGATACAATGGTACAAATGAACTGAATGTGTTAGATCTGATCTCCTTGTTCTGCTGTAATTTGTAACATTGTATCTAGTACGGAGCCTGAACTTGGATACAATGTTACAAATGAACTGAATGTTTAGATCTGCTCTCCTTGTTCTGCTGTAATTTGTAACTTGATCTAGTACGGAGCCTGAACTTGGATACAATGTTACAAATGAACGAATGTGTTAGATCTGCTCTCCTTGTTCTGCTGTAATTTGTAACATGTATCTAGTACGAGCCTGAACTTGGATACAATGTTACAAATGAACTGAATGTGTTAGATCTGCTCTCCTTGTTCTGCTGTAATTTGTAACATTGTATCTAGTACGGAGCCTGAACTTGGATACAATGGTACAAATGACTGAATGTGTTAGATCTGCTCTCCTTCTTCTGCTGTAATTGTAACATTGTATCTAGTACGGAGCCTGAACTTGGATACAATGTTACAATGAACTGAATGGTAGATCTGCTCTCCTGTTCTGCTTGTAATTTGTAACATTGTATCTAGTACGGAGCCTGAACTTGGATACAATGTTACAAATGAACTGAATGCGTTAGATCTGCTTCCTTGTTCTGCTGTAATTGTAACATTGTATCTAGTACAGAGCCTGAACTTGGATACAATGTTACAAATGAACTGAATGCGTTAGATCTGATCTCCTTGTTCTGCTGTAATCTGTAACATTGTATCTAGTACGGAGCCTGAACTTGGATACAATGTTACAAATGAACTGAATGTGTTAGATCTGATCTCCTTGTTCTGCTGTAATTTGTAACATTGTATCTAGTACGGAGCCTGAACTTGGATACAATGTTACAAATGAACTGAATGTGTTAGATCTGCTCTCCTTGTTCTGCTGTAATTTGTAACATTGTATCTAGTACGGAGCCTGAACTTGGATACAATGTTACAAATGAACTGAATGTGTTAGATCTGCTCTCCTTGTTTTGCTGTAATTTGTAACATTGTATCTAGTACGGAGCCTGAACTTGGATACAATGTTACAAATGAACTGAATGCGTTAGAACTGCTCTCCTTGTTCTGCTGTAACCTGTAACATTGTATCTAGTACAGAGCCTGAACTCCACACACAATCTACATAGCAACAAATGTTACAATGTTACAAATGAACTGAAGGTGAAGGAAGGAGGGGGGAGGATGAGCTCAGCTAATAGGACTGAGGAACAGTTCTAAAATGCCAGGTAAAAGCTGCTGCAGACTTTATAACAGTGACCCTGTGACTAGCAGCCATGAGAGTGACATTTGAGAGTTAAACATCTCAGATGTCACCGAATTTCCATATTTCACCTCACCCGGCTACTTTTTTCATGCCACCCGTCTGAAAAGAATTTCCAGGGAGAACGCTGGCGCCACTTACCATGCATCCACTGAAATGATTGGTGGCCAATGATGCAGCGTACGTATACATGCCCGCCTGCTACAGCGCGCGCTGTTAAATTTCCCCACACACGGCATCGATATTCTGATCGGAATATCGAGGACATTCATCCATGTTTTCCATTGAACGATCATCGATATTGGTCTATCAGAAAGACTGATCAGGCATGGCAGACCATGATCTACCAGAACCTTCAGTTCTCAAGCTGAGATCTACGGAGGATTGGATCGGATTTCCAATCAATTCGGCTGATTGGACTGTGTATGGTTAGCTTTACGGTATTTGGATTCAATTTATTTTAGTGGGGTATCTATATAAACCGTCTAGACCTACCTGGACTTTGTCTTTGCTCCATTGGCCGGCAATGTCCACAGCAGCAGAATCCCGTCCCCCGAACACATGGAGCGAGTATCCAGGTCTCTTCTCTTGTTTTGGCACATCTGGCAGTAAGACGGCGGAGTGACCAGATCGAGACGCGGTTTTTGAAGCTTCCTCCTTGTACCTGGTGGCAACAGATATTATAAGACTAAATAAAAGGCCAACGGGAACTATTAATATCCAATAATAAGGGCCCAAACCTATATACCCACAGTGCTAGCTGAATAGCCAATCAATGGACTACCAGGTGGAAAACAAAAGTTTCCAATCACAACAGAGCAATGTAAGTAGGCAAGGAAGGCGTGTTAAAGGGGAAGTAAATGCATAAATGACACAAATAGAATAAAAAACCACAAGGAACGATATATCATAAGTTACTATTACAAAACTGTAACTAAAGTTTCAACATCACTGAAATAGACGTAAGACGTATCTTGTCTAGAATTTTATCAGGATCTAAAATGTATCATGTTAACCATTAGGGAATCTTGTCCTTTAGTCTAAAATCCACCACAGTTCACGCTAAGGGCCCCACTACAACGCACTAAATAGCGCACGCAATTGCGAGCGTTATCGCACGCGATTCTTGTGCGTTTTTCTTTTGCACATGCAATTTTGCCGTTTTCCGTTATGGTGAACGCATGCGTTACCAAAAAGCGAACGGATGAGCAATCGCACGCGCATAGCAAATCGCGGCGATTTTCGCGTTCCCGCGATTTCCATTATAACCAAATCGCAAGCACAAAAAACGCGTAAATGGTGCCTAGCCCTTAGACAGTTTGGTAGATTTGTCACCACCCCTTATACCCATGGTAACTTTCAATCCCCAAGAACCGTGTGTCTCCTATCTTATGGCGCTCCCTACCATGTCACCCCAGTGCGTATTTAGAATGTAAGTTAGAAATGGAATATAACTGTTCAGAAACATGATCCTTTAACCTCCTCGTAGTTTTACCTACGTATTGGACGCCACATTTTGTCGTGGCATATTGTCGACCAGTAAACCAACTGGTAAACTTGTGAGGATCTATTTGCCGAACGGGTTCTGCACTTAAGGGTCGTACACACGTGCGATTGTGGGTCCCGACCCGCGGCGGATGTTGTGTGCGAATGTTCGTTTCGGCGATAATCCGTCCAAGTATGGGCCCTTTATCTACCGAACGAACGTCCATTTCGGCACGACAAAGGGCCCATACACGGGCCAATTAACAGCCAAAACAAACGCACGTACACATCTTGCGTCGCAGGTCGGGACCCACAATCGCACGTGTGTACGAACCATTAGACTTCGCACATTTGTAGCATCCTGTTGTATGGAGCCATTGGGTATCATTAACCATATGACTCACATTAGGTAACATCCTGGGAGAAATTGTATTTGCTATTGGGTGGTGCTTTTTGTAGGACAGGGTCCCATAAAAGGACTGACCAATACTACTTTATAATATCTAACACTCCGTTTGCTTGCAATGAGTACGTAGTGATAAAGTTGGGCCCTTTGAATTTTTTTACTTCTTTTAACAATTTTGAGGATCCTGCTCTCATAGGACTGACTTATTGGAGGGTATCGGTTTCCTGTTGCACATGCGACTTCCTGTTAACTGCTCTTTCCCCTCTGAGCTGTCGTAGGAAGTGGGGTCATCAAGTTTTCCCTATTTGGGGGCAGTGGATCATTAGATAAGTGGATCACTATATTATTGTTATTGTGGATTTATATAGCGCCAACATGTTCCCAAGCGCTTTACAATGACATGGATACATTCACATCAGGCCCTGCCCTGAAGAGCTTACAATCTAAGCACATATATGACACATGCAACCTATTGTGGGGGAAACCGGAGGAAACCCACGCAAGCACGGGGAGAACATACAAACACCTTGCAGATGTGTCCAAGGGTGGAATCGAACTCAGGACCTCAGCGCTAACCACTGAGCCACCGTGCCGCCCACTATAGATAATATGGGGGTAGGTATAACAATTACTGTTATGAATAGGAATGAACTAGGGGTAGTTACCAATATGTTTTGGTGTTGGCGTTGACTCTCAGGGTGTAGACACTGGCGTAACGTCTCTGGGTACGAATCCCGCCCTCCCTGCCAACCACACAAAGCTCGTAGTCGGTGATTTTGGTAGCGGTGTGGCTGCTTAGTCCCACTGGTGGGTTATTCGTGGGCCCCTCTGTCCACATTGACCACTCTCCTTTATCAGTGTCATAGCTAAAAACCGAAGAGACCCTGCGAAATCCATCCCATCCCCCGGCCACGCACAACCACCGATCTCCCAGCTGGACACAATCGTGGTGACTCCTTCTAAAGCTGCAGTCGGTCGATACCATCTCCACCGAATTCCTCTCAGGGTCAAAAGTCACCATGTCCCCAAGCGGCATCTCCTTGGGGTCTCCGGATTTCACTCCTCCGAAGACGTACAACTTTCCCTTTAAGGCTGTGCACGTGTGAAACGCGCGGGAAAGTAGCTCATCCTGTACGACCAGGCTCCACGTCCACGGAGTTGCCATGGTGCTTCCACTGTGTAAAGACAAGGTGTTAAAGGGATAACAGCTTTAATGACTACGGGGTAAATTAACATGGAGTCGAAAAATACCGATACTGTGCACATTAATGACCGTGGCAGCATTGTATGGCCGGAAACTTACAACCAGGCCCTAAAAGAACGACTGTCAGCAAAGTTCTTGCAGAGGGAGGGGCTAGAGGATTCACTGGGCATGTGCAGCTCTGTATTTGGGTCAGTGGCTCACACAGATTTCCCACAATGCTGCTGGTTTGTATGGTGAGAGATACACATTAATATAATCCATACTGGGTTATTTAGATTAAAAACAAGGGAACTATATTAATTATTTTGTATTATAATCCCCCCCCCCGGTAACCGCCCTCTGTCGTCTGCCCCTTTAACATAGTCTGTGCCCTATACCAATCCCCTGCACACCTACCAGATAAGGGATTTTCTACACCACTCTGCTACCACGGCAACAGGGAGTGCCTAGGAACACACACACACACATTGTCATAGCAACCTAAATACGCTGCACGGGCAGCCAGAAAGCATTGTGCTGTAAATGTGCTGACTGAGCGTCTGGCCTTGTAACAGACCCTCCCCCACCCTGGGAACAAATCTCTCACGTGGGAATGCAATCTGCAGCAATCCACCTGGTTTAGACTACATATCCCAGCAGCCCCCAGGAACCAAACACCAGCTGGGTAGCTGTATACAATTCCTCCTTCATTGCAATGGATATATATAAAATCCCCAGGTCATTGGGGACACATGTTAGACACAGGGGCGTAACTAGAGAGGAGCAGGAAAAAACCACTGTGGATGAAGCACGGATAGGGGCCCCATCAGTTTTGCTGGGGGGCCCCTGATTCCTAGTTACGCCACTGGCTAGACAGGAAGTTCACAAAGCAAAAGAAAATATTTCTAATCCTCTGATTGGCTCTGATCCTCCGACTGTGTATGCGGTTCCCACAGCTTGTGTGCTGACAGATACATACATGACATACACACATTATACAATATTTGTTGCACCATGTAACCAACGGGTCGTTATACTGTAGTTCCATCAACGCCGCCTGTACATACTACACTTGTACATGAACGATAGTCGGTAGGTAGTTTATACGCGTGTTCATATTCCCATCATACGTCGCGGTCTACCGCGGTTTTACGATAATCGGCAAAAACGAATCCGCCAAGTTGATCTTCGAAAAAGAAGACGAACATTTGTGGATTGCAGGTCTTACTTGGCAGTTACGGAGTTTCTCACTAATGTAGCGCAATGGATCGTTCGCCGATCACGTCCTGCGACTAAGATCTAACGTGTGTACAAAGCTTAAGGCTCCTTACACACGTGACGCAACGCGTTCATTACACGTCGCCATCGATTTAATAAAACGGACGCGTGGGTGGCGATGGTGTTTGAAGGTAGATTGTGTTTTTTTTCTTGGTGTCTGGCAGGTGTACTTCCCCTTTAAAATGGTGTTGTGCAGAATTTTGTGCTTATTGTTCCGAGCCAATGCTGTCTGCTGGGGAAAGCCTGTCTGTAGCATTGGACCAGCAATATTTTCCCTTTTATTCTCTGCTGAATGCAAATGGATCTCATTAGGTCTCCGCCTGTAACCTCTCCCATTGGATTCAGCAATAAAAAAGGAAACGGAACTGGGAGTGAAGGGTTAAGACTGAAATGTCAGGGATATATCAAATACACAACTCCCAGCATGCACGGCTGAGCATCTAGAACAGGAACTGTCAAGAGAATGTGGATCAGAGCAAAGGGGGATGCCGGAGTTCATCAGTGGCCGGAGAGTTGCACATAAATAATAATCTAAATATTGTAAATAATATAAAACCACAAGAGGATGGGGAAAAGATAAATACGAAGGGAAATAAGATAATATAAGTATTATAAATAATAA